>JBBPBX010006750.1:16639-60630 GCA_038048925.1 Garcialebias charrua
TTTTGTATTTTATGTTGGTAATGCGAACATTTTTGCCACTTATTGGTGCAATATGGGTATTTCAGTGTTTTCCTTTTTACTCCTCTTTACTCCTCTTCGTCTGGATGAATAATGCTAGTGAGTTGTGTAAAATAGCTATGTATTGATACAGTGTTTTATTAGGGCCTCAAGCACTGTTTGCACTTTTTCTGTGAAATTTACCACACATTCTTGCATTTGTTTTTTGTAATATTTTTCCAAAAAAATATTCAGTCAAAGAAAACCTCAGCCCTATTTTGGCAGCTCAAAACTAATCAGTCCTTCATTCTTACACAATTTACACTTTGTCAAAGATGTGTGAATAGCTTACAAGCTCCGATCTGGTCTGGGTTTGTGTACCGTATGTGTGTGTTTTTGGGAGGGGTGGACCTAAGTAAAAATTCAAAACCCAACAATAGAAACCATGTTGTAATTATTTGGTTCTAAGTTTATGAGAAACTATAACTCAACATTGGCCTGTGACCAAACATATGGATGAAAGACCGTCCTTGGTGCTGTGAAAACAAACATCCCCCCATGTCTCATAACTCTCCCACTATTACTGAGGATGGTGATTTGATATTGATTAGGTTTCATGAGGGCCCACTGCTCATCCAGCTTATTGTTCCATGGGACAGAATGTAGGTTTGTCCTCTCTGGAGTCTTGTGGCCTTGTGCAAGCTGTATTATCTGCTGTTATGGCTTCACAGCAGCCTGTGCCCTGCATCCATGATGGGGCTCATGACTCAGGCACCACATTGTGCGCTTTGTGATAAAGCAATTATTTCCCATGGCCCTGCGGACCAAGACAAAACTTATCTATCTCTGTGTTGATGCCTCTGAGTTTTTCTTTATTTTTCTTATTGTCTGCGTTTTTGTTTTGGGTCAGCAGATGTGAAATGGGCCTGTTTGTAATTAATGCATCTGTCACCGAGGGCAAACGAGAAGAAGAGAATTCACACAGCCCACGGTGTTGGAAATTGCTCTTACACTTGCATTTGTGAGAGCACAAGGTTACTATATGATCATTCAGACCTATTCATCATATATTCATGCTCCCTTTTTGCAGGTGCTGATTGAGGCAACTGTTTCCAGAGAGCGACGAGGTTACATTGCCATAGATGACATCATGGTCCTCAACTATCCCTGCTGTAAGTGCCACTTCTGACTACGGTTACACAAGGTGCTGTATAAAAGAGGCATTTAGCAGTTTGATGTGAGGGAAATGCATATTAATGTAACATGAAGCTTAAATAAAAATAGAAAAAGAGTGACACCTGGTTAAGCTTTAAAAAAAAAACACTGGGATGATGGGATTTGAACACTGTTCTCCACCTGAGAAAACACCAGTAAATTTGCTTTAACAGCTTTGATGCTGTTAGTTTATATTACTGGGATAACATTGTATAGGGTGTTGTATGGAGTAGTTATAATAGTCATTACCATACCTGCAGTAGACGGCAGTCATGGTGATCCCAATTTGAGCAGATGGGAGGGAAATTTTCATGGAAAAGCTAGGCTAACATCTACTCCGATCTTACCATACCATACCATACCATTTTATTTATAAAGCACTTTAAACAGGAACAAGTCCACACCAAAGTGCTGGACAAACAAACACGCAACAGGCAACACAGACAATGAAGTACAACACGAAAAACATAAAAACATTGCAGATCATAAATCAAACGATCCAATACAAATCAGCTGGCATTGAAAGCAATGGAGTAGTAGTGAGTTTTTAACCGGGATTTGAAAACCGAGAGGGAGGGGGCCTGTTTGATGAGCAGCGGTAACTCGTTCCAGAGTCTTGGGCCTGCTACAGAGAACGCCCTGTCACCCCTGCGCTTAAGGCGAGTTTCTGGAACTATTAAGAGTACCTGATCCTCTGACCTCAAAGCACGTGGAGGGACATATGGGTGTATCAGATCCGAGAGATAGGCGGGGGCGAGACTGTTCAGCGATTTGTAGACATACATGAGAATTTTGAATTGGAATCTTGAATTGGATCTTGGCCTATTCAAAGCAAATCACTACCATCTAAAATGTATTTTCTAGTAGCTTAAGCAAACATGATTAAAGCTATTCTTTCACCATTACATTTTTGCATGAAAAACATCACTGCTTTCTCCAAACAATGTCCATTTTGCTGCACATAATTCAATGCTGAAAGTCTTCTATGGTCGGTCAGTCATGACTTAAAGTCCTACTGAGCTACTCTGAAGATAACTAGATTGTAACATTGAATGACTAAAGGAAAGACATCAGAGGTAAATGTAATGCAGAGCGTAATGAGGAAATTATACAAAGAACTGTTGGTTTGAGGTACTGGACAGCTACTGGCTGATTCAGTTGGTCATTGGTAGGATATTTTAAATTATATATAATAACTGGACTTTACTTTTCAAGCACCTTTTCAGCAAACCAAGATACTTCAAGTGCTTTGCAACACATTCTGCCCTCAGTGCCCTTCCACATACCGTACATGCACACATTCATATAGCACTCTACTATTGGCGTTGTGCCACCATCTCAACTCTCATCGGCTCTGTACCACACCGCACCAGTTCAGGGCCTGCCAACGGCTGGGATCCACCCTACTCAGCCCGGTTTATGGGACCACCTTGTTTGACGTTCCAAGCGGGCTGCTCTGAGGGGCCGATATGGACATAAGCAGACAGCAGCCATTGAATGGCCAGCAGGGCTACGTCACTGGATGACCTGTCGAGCAAATCTAGAAACAAAATCTGAACCTCCATTTCCTCATTGTGTTACCAGGAGATATCAAAGATGACGGCGCAGCATGGCTACACCTGTACTTATAAGCCTGGACTTGTAAATGTATTAAAGATACATTTTAAAGTAGATATAGTATGGTGACTTCTAGTATGATTTGTTAAAATGTATATCCGAGATCAGATAGAGGTAGGGCATTCGACTCGGGACCAGAAAGTCTTGGTTCGACTCCCAGCCATTCCCACATATTGTAGTGCCTCTGACCAAGAAACCCAATGCCTAACTGTTTCCCAGGCACTTGCAGTACTTTCATTCATTCAAGTTTTATTTATACAGGTTAATCCCATTGAGCCTCGAGGACTCATTTACAGGAGAGACCTGATTTCTTAACAGTGATGACAACAGTGAATAAGAACACCCGCCCTCTGCCCCTCAACTCCCCTAAGGCAAACCATGCCAAAGTGGCTCAAAACACCAAAGTTCATGCTCATTAATCCAACAATGCTCAGTCAATTCAATTCAGTTTTTTTATATAGTGCCAAGTCACAAAATAAGTAATCTTCACGGGGCGGCCGTGGCGTAGTGGTAGTGGCAGTCGTCCCCCGATTGTAAGGTTGGCGGTTCGAATCCCGGTTCCCCACACCATGTGTCGTTGTGTCCTACCGGGAGCAACCCCGAGTTGCTCCCGGTAGGTCTGGAAAGCACCTTGCATGGTAGTCTGCCGCTACTGGTGTATGAATGTGTGTAGCATTCAATGTGTGTAGCACTTTGAGATTTTCACTAATGAAAAGTGCGTTATAAATTGAATTCATTATTATTATTACAGGTAGTCCCCGACTTACGAGCGCTCTTACATACGAGGTCCCGGACTTACGAGCTGGCGAAAGAGAAGTAAATTTGTAAAAAATACAGCACTTTTTTGTGTTTTTAGATGAAAGTGTGTTAGCTAACCGTTTGGAAACACGTTTCCGACCATGTTTATGAACTAATATGAACGTTTTTGATGAAAAACGAGTGTTCGTAGTAGCGCTAGCATAAATGTTCCAACTTACGAGCGAAAATCCGGACTTACGAGAACACGTGCTTCGTGTTCCAACTTACGAATTTTCGTGTTACGAGCAACTCGCAGGAACGGAACTCGCTCGTAAGTCGGGGACTACCTGTATTATTAATCTCAGGGCACTAAACAGAAACATTCATATAAAAATAATAAGTTAACATTTATCTGAGGAGCAGACTGCTTTGAATTTAACTCCGTCACAGAACTCTCATCTTGAGCAAGCATGAAAGCAACAGTGGAAAGGGAAAACTCCCTCATGAGGAAGAAACCTTAAGCAGAACCAGGCTCAGAACAAGCGACCATCTGCTTCGACCAGCTGGGTTTGAGAGGAACAGGAAGGAGAAACAGATACACCATGGCCTGTCAAGAATCGCATGATGGATAGAAATAGTATCAAATGAAAACCATGCAATTTTATCAATTCATTTAAGGAAATGAGGTCAATTTGTCCTCCATTAGTCTCAAGCCCCCAGTATAGCTCTGCGTTAGTCCAAGTGCCGCGGCGCGCCATGTGAGCGCCGCGGCACAAGCCTTTGATCGCGGGCGTGAACGCGCCAAGCTAAAATTTTACGACGCTTACGCGCGCGCGTTGTCTCACAATAAACTGCCCGGGGGCGGACTGTTTT
The DNA here is from genome assembly GCA_038048925.1 of Garcialebias charrua. NCBI lineage: Eukaryota > Metazoa > Chordata > Actinopteri > Cyprinodontiformes > Rivulidae > Garcialebias > Garcialebias charrua. The sequence continues at coordinate 21,080 of JBBPBX010006750.1, forward strand.
GTATGAGACACAAATATATTAAATATCCCTTCTTCATCGCTGAACTGGACTTTTATTTTGTATTTTAGCCAAAAGTCAAGTGATCGCTTGAAGCGATCACCATTCACTTCCTCATCCGATGAGGAGAAATGAATGAACTTGTCACAAGTGAACTAAAGTCATGTCCAACGTGGATGCGCAGGTTCTAAATATTTCCTGGTGGGCTGTGAGCTGCAAGACCAGTGCTCCCTGTTTTTATTTCATGTTTTAGAACTTTTTATTAACATATAAACACAAAATACCGCTGCGCAGCCTGTGCCTTTTCTTTCACCACCCGACATGTCAATCAATTCAGTAGGCGTGTCAGCAAATGACCAATCAGCAACCTCAGTTTGTCCCGTAGGTAAACGCTCCGCCCTGCTTCTGCTCAAATGATGTCAAGTATTTGGAACAAAAGCGCTGGAGCTCACACAGAGCTATAATGTGAACTGCCTGCGCGCCGCACGCGCGCGTCTAGCGGCGTGCTGCACAACGAACAGCTATACTGGAGCCTTCAGCCTATAGCAGGATAACAAGCCAACCCTAATTATAGGATTTATCAAAAAGGAAAATTTTGATCCCAGTCTTAAAACTGGACAATGTGTCAGCTTCACGGACAGAAACTGGAAGTTGGTTCCACAAGAGAGGAGACTGGTCACCGACAGATCTTCCTCCCATTCTGCTTTTGGAAACTCTAGGGACAGCGAGTAAACCTGCAGTCTAAGAGTGAAGTACTCTGTTGGGAAAATATGGAACAATAAGATCTCGAATATAAGATGGAGCTAGGTTGCTGAGGGCTTTGTAGGTTAGAAGTAAGATTTTGAATTCAATTCTGGATTTGACAGGGAGTCAATGGAGAGAAGCTAAAACTGGAGAGATAGGATCTCGCCTACTAACTCCAGTTAAAACTCTGGCAGCAGCATTTTCGATCAACTGAAGACTTTTTAAATAAGTATTTGGACACCCAGATAGCAAACCATTGCAATAGTCCAGTCTAGACGTGCCAAATAAATGTATGAACCAGTTTAATCTGGACAGTTTATGTTGTTGCTGAGACGTTTCTTCCTTCCTCCAAAGGACTTCTTCAGTCTGAGGAGCACTTTTCAGAAACCTTCTTTAAAAACATATATTTCTTAAATCAGTGTGATTTTAAGACTCATGCTAACGGCTCTTACATGTTTCTCCTGGCGGTGCAGTGCAGCTTCTATGTCAGCTTTGCACGGGAGTAGTTTTCCCATCAGGCCACCACCGTTTGAAGCGTTCAGAGAATGCTCCTCAGGGTGGGTTTTTCAGTGCTGTTTGCAATCAAGGGCTTTTTGTTGCAAAAATGTGAGTGCAGCAGTCCAGTGTGTTGTCAGTCCCTGAGGACCGTGTGTAGGACAGAGTAACAAAGACACCTGGGCTTAATACTGTACCTGGACTAAGCAGCTCGCTGCTGAATGCTTGGCCTCCTGTCAGCACGTTTAACTCCCAGAGTCTGAGACACGATCAGCTGAAATGCACAACTGACACAAGCTTGAAAGATATTTCTTTTTCATGAGATCTCTGCTGTCTCCTTGTTAATATTAATACAGCCCACTGTTATTATCACAAAAAGTAGTGTTTTGATTCTGATAGGATGGGACTTTTCCTGTTATACCAAATACACCTACCGGTATTTCTCCAGCTCCCCGGGCGCTTTCGGGCTGCTCACTGCACCACCTGGTAGGTGGTTGGGTTAAATGCAGAGACGAATTTCGTCTGTGTATGGGAAACATACGCAGATGACAGGAATAGACATTATTATTATTATTATTATTATTATTATTAAACCGTCAGTGTTTTATGAAACAAACACCAGCTGTGAGACTGGGTTGCACCCTCAGCTCCCCCAGTCGGCCACCGTGTTACTCCCAGACACAACAGATGGCTTCTTCTGACTGCTCCCATAGAGGCTATTAAATAATTAAGACTCTCATCAAGACCTGAGCATGCCTTATGATTTGGCACATGGCCAGCCTGCATCATTTGGCAACGAGGAGTGTGAAGGAAGAAAGAAAGGAAGAAAGAAAGAGAGGGTTTGATTGTAAAACAAACAAACAAACAGAAACATTTTTAAAATTGTTCCTATTTATAATTCTGGTTAAAGTTTGGTTGACATTTCAGTTGTATCCTCCAGAGTCACAGTCTTTGACTGTGAAACTTGTGTTTGCAGTTGAATTAAATATTTATTACACTAAAGAGTCCCGAGGATAAGAACTGACACATTTAGCTGTGTAACACTGCAGCCCGAGCCAACTCTAGGCCGTGTTCTTTCCCTCTTGCACTTATTTTGGCGATTGTTTGCTGTATGTTGTGGCTTATGGGCATGAATTATGAATTATCCTCTGGAGAGACCGTCACTCCGAGGAAACATGATCACATGTTAGGTACAATTGCAGGAACTTCCCCTGAGTTTGTACTGTACAAAAAGCAAGATCAATCAACCGTCATCTGCATCTCTGGAAGAAAGCAGTGCGAGTGTTGTGCAACACCAGGCAGGAGATGAGTGAGCGCTAAACATTGGGGTCTCCCTGATGCTTCGGCTTCACAGTTGCTCTGCCGTCTCCTCTTGTCAGTCATGTAGATTGACAGGGCGGCGTGTCCTACACGGTTTCTCAGAGATGGCGGACACTTAGCAGTGATTTGGCTCCGCAGGGGTTTGCTTCACACTCTTATTGTTAATTGCAAAGTTGGGTGAGAGGGCTATTCCCACACACTGACTCATTGGCAGCTTCACACAACATGCTGGGACATTATTAGTCAAACAGTGGAGGGCTGATGCTCACTCTGTGTGGATACATTTGCTTTCTCCTGGAAAAACATCTGAGAACAGATCATGTTTGTTAGCAAGTTATTTTTAGAATGGACACAGAGTGGTTATCTATACTTACAGAAGAAAAGTACAAATTAGAAGTGCCAGTTATGTCTTGCATTACATTTTAATCATAGGGTTGATACTGTACATCTTAAAGTAAAAAATATTAGTTTTGTTTGTTGAAAATGATAATAATAAAATACCTACATGCCTAGGACTATTTGGACCAGTGCATATCATTTACTGCCAATCGTGCCCGAGTGTTGAAGCAAGATAATCTTGATGAGAAGTGTGTTTTGCAGTGGTGGGCACCAGCCGCAAAAGCGCAAATCCGCTAATTGCGGACTTAAAGGAGACCACATATAGGTATTTAATTTTTTTTGTTATGTCTGTGTGCTATCTTGACAATATTAATTCATTTTAATACACAAAATAATTTTTAGATAATTAATTATACCCTTTTTAATTCTGCCATTTTTAACTTTCGTTTTGAACGACCGGTTTCTTGAAGTCCACGCCCTTCAACGATCTGTTAACGCCCTCTGTAACAGCCAGTATCTGTAATGTGTTGTTGTTTTAAAATTAGCTCTTTTTTTATTACTCATTTGACTTACTGTTAGTGCTAGCTTAAGATAACTTACCGAAACCCGTCTGAGCGCGCCGCAATTAGCTGCTCCTTTTAGCATGAGACCACCCGAATCCGAAGCTAATGTTAGCTTGTTCCTCTTCCGGTGTTCGCCAGCTCCGCTCGTTGCACGCGGAGATTTTGGGAGTTATCGCTGTTCCAGTCAAGACAACAAAGTTCACCAAGTGTCTCCCGTAAATTAATCAGTAAGGAGAAGGTCCTCGCTGCTGCGAGGCTGTACAATTGAAGCTCCGCTCCATCCGCCAGAAGAGGGTCCCGTTGCCGCTGGTCCCTACGCCGGGGGTCCGCTCGTTTAATTTTTGACGGCTGCGCGTTGGGAGCGATCGCAAATACACTAAAAATTGAACTAAAATATAAAAATAACAATTATACTTTATTTATAAAGCCATTTAAAAAAACCACAGCTGCAACAAAGTGCTGTACACATGAAATTAAGAACATATAAACAAAAGATGAGATGAAATCATGAAAAACAACAGTCATGTGTTTAATACAGAAGTGGGTTGAGCCTAACCAGGGGTTGCTAGGTGAGGGGCTGGACTCAGGTTTGAGGTGATTGGCTACGGCCTGTGACGTCAATAACTGCAGGAAGTGTGAATCCTGGTGTATTTATCAAAAATAAATAAATCTACTTAGAGTAAATAAACCACTGGGTGCATTTTTTTGGCACAAGGACTGTTTTTTTATGAAGTAAATACCCAAAGTTGAGTAAAAAAAACATTAAAAAGTGAATTTTGCATCTGTGGTCCCCTTTAAGAACAAATGGACATATTTACAAAATTTAAAATAAAGGGCTGATGTGGCAGCCAGGAACTTACAAAAACTCAAAAACATTCATGAAAACCGCAGAGGCTCAGTGAGGACCTAAAACTGGGGAATGAACAGAGACACCTGATATAAAAGGAACTCTAACGAGGGAGAGTGACAAATACCTGGGAGGAGACAAAATGGATCAGGTGAGAGTGGGCGGGGCAACAGAATTCAAATAGTTACCAAAACACAAAGAATGTAAAAGATAAACAAGATAGAAAATAATTCTAATAACTCCAAAACTCACTAAAGTAAATGCACACATCCTAACAGTATGTGCTGTTGGGTCCCTATACAATTAGTGCGAGAGTTTGGTTTGCATTGCCACTAGTAAGTAGGGATGCACCGATCCACATTTCTCACTTCCGATCCGATACCGATACTTATTAACTCAGTATCGACCGATACCGATACTTTCCCGATCCGATACTGTTCAGGTATTTGACTCTGTATAATGAAACTTTTGCACCCAAACTATTCATTTTAACATTGTGTGAGATAAACACAATGAAGACACTCTTAAGCTTTACAATAGGGAACCCCCTTATTGTAAGGCTTAAAGGTTCAGTATGCAGTTTCTGTAGAACTGCAGCACTTAGAAATATTTTCAACAGGCAAAGCATTCTGATCCCTCCCCCTCAGAGCCATATATGGCTCTGCTCCACCTGGCCCTGCTGAAATTCAAATTCAAGCTCTGTTTTTATTGGCTGATTCAAATTCAAGCTCTGTTTTTATTGGCTGGTTACAAACTCTGTTTTTATTGGCTGGAAAATGGCGGGTCACCTTTTCTTTTTAGAAATGCTTATTTACCACCTGGAGAAGCAAGGGGACAATATATATATATTTTTTTTTTCAGAGATTACCTGGCTAACATCAGTCTGTCAGGAGGTAGTGACAGAGTGAAGAAATATGTTTATAAAAAAAGCTACATACTGAAGCTTTAAGAGTGTCTTCATTGGGTTTATCTCACACAATGTTAAAAAGGGCAGTCACAGATTGTGATTGAACACAAGTGCTCTTTGAAGCTGGATCGGAAAAGTATCGGCAGGTTTGATCCGATACCCGATACTTAAATAATGCTGGTATCGGATGCCGATACCGATACTGGATTGGATCGGCCCCATCCCTACTAGTAAGTCGGACCTTGTCAGGGTGGGAGTTGGACTCCAACAGCACTGCCCGTTGTCACAGGTTCTGTTCATAACTTTTATGGACAGAATTTCTCGGTGCAGCCAGGGGGTGGAGGGTTTCCGGTTCGGGGGCCTCAGGATTCCATCTCTTCTCTTTGCAGATGACGTGGTCCTGTTGGCATCATAATGCTGTGATCTCCAGCTCTCACTGGAGCAGTTCACAGCCAAGTGTGAAGTGGCTGGGATGAGAATCAGCACCTCCAAATCTCAGGTCATTGTCCTCAGTTGGGAAAGGGTGGATTGCTCTCTTTGGGTCAAGGATGAGGTTCTGCCTCAAGTGGTGGAGTTCAAGTCTCTCAGAGTTTTGTTCACAGTGAGGGAAGAATAGAGCATGAGATTGACAGATGGATTGGTGCAGCATCTGCAGTATTACAGACTTTGTGCCGGTCTGTTGTGGTGAAGAGGAAGCTGAGCTGTAAGGCAAAGCTCTCAGTTTACCAGTCAGTCTACGTTCCTACCCTCACCCATGGTCACAAGCTCTGGGTGGTGACCGAAAAAATGAGATTGTGGATAAAGGTGGTTGAAATGAGTTTCCTCTTCAGGGTAGCTGTACTTTCCCTTAGTTCAGTTATCAGGAGAGACTCTGAGTAAAGCCGCTGCTCTTCCACAACGAGAGGAGCCAGTAGAGGTGGTTCTGGCATCTCGTAAGGAAGCTTCCTGGGTGCCTCCCTAGAGAGGTGCTTCATGCATGTCTGACTGGGAGGAGACCCCGGGAAGACCCAGGACATGCTGGAGAGACTGTCTCTCGGTTGGCCTGGGAACACCTTTCAGTCCTCCCAGAAGAGCTGGAAGAGGAGGCTGTGGAAAGAGATGTCTGGACCTCCCTGCTCAGGTTGCTATCCCTGTGACCCAACTTTGGAACAAGCGGAAGATAATGGATGGATGGATGGTTCCAAACAGTAGTAGCTGAGTCATTCGCAACATGTTTGTAGCACGACTTCTTGTAACATTGCATGAGATTCTGCATGATGTTTTTAAGGTTTGACTGAAATGGCTACAACTCTGTCACGTTCTGGTCAGATCTCTTCTAAAACTGTAGCAGGAACAGAACTGGGCAAAATGCACGCGTTTAGTTTAGACTGGGCACAGATCGTGAAGCAGCAGTTTCAACTGAGACTTTGTTGAGTGAGGAAAGATGTTTTGTCTGTGGGGCCAAAATATTACTTTTATAAGAGCGGATCATCCAAGGGTATGAATCAAGCTGTCCCTCCGACATGTCTCCCGCTGATTCCCACCGAGCTCAACAAAGAAAGTGTTTGAGTTTCATCCATCAAGTCAGATCTCAGATCTCTGCCTCACATTTGCAGTAGCCTTCCACTTTATATTTAGTTTCAACTCGTTCTTCGACATTTGATTTTCTGTAGCAGAACTGTACCTCACTGCAACCCCCACGCCTGCTCATTTTATCTGAACGTTGCCAGTTTGGGCTTTTACTGGGGTGGGGGTGGGGGGTTGTTCCTGTGAGGCTATAGTTTGACTGGTTTCTTCTCAGAGGTCTCCAAGGAGGAGCCCAAAAAAAAAAAAAAAAAAATGCATGACCTTAGCAGCAGACGGGGGTTGTGGGATCGCTTTGTGACGCATTGAAAAACTTACTTTACATTACTCAGCTGACCAAAAAAAAAAAGCAATTGTAAGAATTAGCTTTGCCACGTACAAATTACAAAGTAATTTCCTGATTAATACCAAACAAAGTCAAGGAGATTAAACTGACTGTGGCCTCTCTTCTGTGGTGCAAACAGCTGCAATGAGCCTGTAAACACATAAAACGTTGCAGCAGTTTAACTTAAAGACAGCAAAGAGGATGGAAAAAGAGTTGAAAAGCTAGCCTATAGGAGGGTAAAAAGGAGGAGAGGGAGCTAAAGTCATAAGGATGAAACAGTGTGCAAATTAAAAAAGCAAAGAGATGAAACAGGGGAAAGTGTCCCAGTTGACTTAACTACTTTGTCTTTTTTTGTTTTACTGTCCATCGTGGCCCCGTCTAACTGCGTATATGCCTTTTATTTCTTTGGTTTGCTGAGATGGGAATACATTTATGGGAAAAATAAAATCCAGCAGCTTTCAGTTCTTGAGTTTTGCCCATCAGTACATCATTAAAACGGTCAGTTTCTAAAATAATTCAACGTAAACCTCAGATGTACAAAACTCACAATAGATTTTTACCATAGTTTGTAAAAAAGCCAAAGTGAAAAATAACTGCGTGGAGAACTGAGTAAATCCCACAAATTTTTGCCCCACTTCCCTTCAGGACGGAGGTTGAGGAGCATCAAGTGTAGAACCACTAGACTGAGGAACATCTTCTACCCTGAGGCTGTTAGACTCATGAATAAATAAACAATAAGAATAATCACTGCAAAATATCACATCATGCTGATGCTGATCTGTTTTCTTGTTGCTGTGTTCATCTGTGACCATCTGCTCATACAGACTTGTGTTCATGCTGCTGTTTGTAATGATGTTTTTCTATTACATTAGTGCTTAGTGTATTTCTAGTTGATGCTTTTCTTAGTTCATATCCTAGATGTTATTACTGTTTTTCTCTTACATTTTGTTGTTGGATGTAACTGGGACCCTGTATACATAATCTCGTTTCATCACATGTATGGAGGACCAAACTGACATAATAATAAATAAAAGAATAAATATATATCTGACATAAAACAATACATATATAAATCAAAGTAGAAATATATATCCTAAATAATAATAAATAAAAGAATAAATATATAAATCAAAGTAGAAATATATATTTTAATGAGAAATAAAAGCATAAATATATATATTCTTTTTTATATCTCCTTACACATGAGAAATAAAAGCATAAATATATATATTCTTTTTTATATCTCCTTACACATGAGTTTCCGTCAATAACAATAGATATTTTGCTTTGCCTTTTTCTTGCTGTTTTTCCGTTTGCTGTATTTATTTATTTCTGTATTGTTAGCCGTATTTATTTCTGTATTCTTTTCTCGCTGCATTTCTGCCTCATCGTGTATGTTAATGAGGAGGGCTGCTTTCTAAATCCAGCTCTACTATTGGTCAATAAACCGGAAATAGAACGATCAGTGTGCAGATCGATTGAGCATGCCTGCGCTGCAGTTCTCTTAGGAGATCTCCGTATTTGAGAGGAAGTAAACAACTATTAGAGATGTATCGTAGGATTGCTGAGGATTTAAGGCATGTTGCTAGCTTAGCTGAAAGTAATACAGTCAGTGATGACTATTTACTGTTTCCAGTCGATGTTTTGAGTGAGTGGCTGGTCCAGGTAGCTGCAGACACGGACACTGAAGCTGACTCATTAGTTGTCCAGATTTTGGAGGAAGTGGCTTGTCGTTTGCACAAATCTGTGTACCCCACAAGAACAGCTGGAAGGTATTTAAATTAAAGTCTTGATTTATTCTCCATGTTTTCATACTGACTGACTACTTCCATGGAAGTTGCTACCTTTTCCAAAATAGTATGAAAAATAACCGTCGTGAATTCCCGGGGTAAGTAGAAAGGTCTGGATCTCACAATCCTGAACTCAATGTCCACAGAGCAATAACTGGATACCGGGGTGGCGTTTTATTTTAAGTTGTTGGTCTTTATATTAGTGTATTATGACAACCTTTTTTTGCTCCTTTTTCACACTAAAATGTATTTTCCATCCAGGATTGAGAGGTTATGGAGAGATGTGTTTGGGGCAGTGTTGGATCTGTTCTATACAACTTTCTGCTACCTGGAGACCGAGGGCCTGCTGCAAACAGACAACGAGGTGCACTTATACGCATTACACTGGACCTTTCTACCTTAAATCAACAGACATCTGCAATTCTTCACAGACGGCTGGAACCACCACAGACTACGCACAGAACGGAACCAGTCACCACTGCTGTTGTGGTCTCAAAACCCACGTGCAGGTCACGACCCCGCACAGGTTTGTTTAATTTATGCCGTTTTACAAAGTGCAATTGTAAATTTGCTTTTGTGGTTTAAAAAAAACACCAGTGTGTGTAAACTGGATGTTATTTATATCATGTTCTCTTAACTCTTTGACAGGTTGACAACAGTGGTGTAGTCTACATTTTCGTAGTGGGTATACTGTGCTTAGAAACCAAAGTACACTGGTTAGTACAATGTAATTGTTAATATATTTTGATTTTTAAGCGTATTGAACATTTCCAATTTTTTTCTTATGTTTATATATGAATAAATGAACAACAAACATTGTACAACAGTTGGCTTTGTATTAAAATCATGTTAGAGAATTTATGCAACAGTATCAAAGCACAGCGTTGCATACCGTTAGATTGTTTCGGAAGCGTTCAACTGCCGTTTAACGTATCGATGACACGTGTCTAATGATAAGTCATGTGTCATTGGGCACTTTTAAGTGGGTATACTGAAATTCTTAAGCTTTTCTAGTGGGTATACTCCGTATGCCTGAGTATCACATAGACTACACTATAGCACTTTGAGATTTTTATTAATGAAAAGTGCATTACAAATTGAATTCATTATTATTATTATTATTACACCACTGGTTGACAACCAGTATGGCATTGATGGGGAGAGCCACTATGGTGGCCATCATGATGGTGTGACTGTGTCAGAGGTAGAGCTTCCAAGGCCTTTGACTCAGGTGGAAATTGAAACACTACCAGATCCAACGACCTTGTTTTCTAATGTGATTAATGTTTATTGCCAGACAGTTGATATTCTGACTGGAATCTTTGGAAGTATGTAAATTGAAGCTACAAAAGACATTTCCTTCATTCCTATTTTGGTGCAACTTTTTTTTCATTGATACATAAAAATCCTTTTTAGGTGGGTGTAATGTATTATCAAAATGTTTGTGCCGTCTTTTTTGCTGAAAGGTTCTGAAATTTACATCGTTTTAACAGAGCCAACTTGCTATTTATTAAGACTGATTACATAATACTACACAGTGGTATTCAAGTTACATTCTATATTGTAAAAGAAAATAAATTGTATGTAAACTTATTTAAATTAAAAATATTCAGTGTTTACATGTGCTTTTTTCATGTTTATGTAATAAAGTCACCATTATTAAACCATTGTAATTTTATTTACAAATTCAACCACATCAGCTTTAACATTTTGTATGTAAGCAATTTCTAGATACGAAATTAATTAATATGATGGTCTAATATTTCCTAACATTTTCTGTGATACAGCTAATAAATGTGTTAACTGGGTAAACAATTTATATCAGCAGGTAGAAGCTTCAAAATATGTTCTACAATAACATTAAACTGTTTTATTTGAAACAAGAATGCAAAGTTCTGTCAAACTGAAGTAATTAACAAGTGCACTAGACACTACTTCATAACAATTAAAAAACATTTGAAAGTTGTAACTTTGAAAAAATACATAGTGCATTTCTAAGTGCATAAACTTGTAAAACGTTGAAACGGCCTGGTTCAAATTAGACCAAAACCAGAGTAGCTTGAAGACATGCTGGCCATAAGGTGTTGGTGGAAGTCAGCATAGGTTTTGTGATTTTTGGACAACTTCAACGTCAGGAAGCAAGTGGATGACTGCGGGAGATGGCAGTCAACAACTTCTACCTCCAGATTGGAGCTGACCAGACCCCAGCCAGTCCAAAAAGTTAGTAGACTCCTTAGGTTGTCTGAGGTCCCTTAAAGACGTCAGCGGGCAGCAAATATCCAGGTCTTCCAGCTGTTCTTGTGGGGTACACAGATTTGTGCAAACGACAAGCCACTTCCTCCAAAATCTGGACAACTAATGAGTCAGCTTCAGTATCTGTGTCTGCAGCTACCTGGAGCAGCCACTCACTCAAAACATCGACTGGAAACAGTAAATAGTCATCACTGACTGTATTACTTTCAGCTAAGCTAGCAACATGCCTTAAATCCTCAGCAATCCTACGATACATCTCTAATAGTTGTTTACTTCCTCTCAAATACGGAGATCTCCTAAGAGAACTGCAGCGCAGGCATGCTCAATCGATCTGCACACTGATCGTTCTATTTCCGGTTTATTGACCAATAGTAGAGCTGGATTTAGAAAGCAGCCCTCCTCATTAACATACACGATGAGGCAGAAATGCAGCGAGAAAAGAATACAGAAATAAATACGGCTAACAATACAGAAATAAATAAATACAGCAAACGGAAAAACAGCAAGAAAAAGGCAAAGCAAAATATCTATTGTTATTGATGGAAACTCATGTGTAAGGAGATATAAAAAAGAATATATATATTTATGCTTTTATTTCTCATGTGTAAGGAGATATAAAAAAGAATATATATATTTATGCTTTTATTTCTCATGTGTAAGGAGATATAAAAAAGAATATATATATTTATGCTTTTATTTCTCATTAAAATATATATTTCTACTTTGATTTATATATTTATTCTTTTATTTATTATTATTTAGGATATATATTTCTACTTTGATTTATATATGTATTGTTTTATGTCAGATATATATTTATTCTTTTATTTATTATTATGTCAGTTTGGTCCTCCATACACATGTACTACATGCGGTGCAAATGACAATAAAGACTCTCTGATTCTGACTCATATCAGCAGCTCTAGAATCACCTTTAGCAGCAATGACATCATTTGTTTTCTGTATGACGTCAGCGGTCTCTCACATGTGGAGGAACATTGGCTCCCTTGGTTTTACATCGTTGCTTCAGTTCTTTGAGGTTTGCTGCTCGGCTCTCTCAAGGTCCCACCACAGCTGTTTAGTTTGGTTTAGGTCTGGACTCTGACCACCGGACTATTACACCCTGCTTCTGAGCCGTTCTGCTGTAGATCAGACGTGGAGTTTGGGATCATCATTCTGTTCTGTCATGACTCGGTTTGGTCCAACTGCTCTCATTACACATCGATGCTCACACGGAACTTCACCAGATTATCTAAAGGACATTCTTGTTCCATATTCATCCACCCGGTCTCTGCGATCACATAACAGTAATCTCCTTCACATTCCGAACCAAATTAAGGACCATGGGAGACCGGGCATTCTGTGTGGCTGCCCCCCGCCTATGGAACTCCCTCCCTGACTACCTGAGAGCTCCACAGTCGCTGGTTGACTTTAAGAGCGACTTGAAGACCTTTCTTTTTAAGCGAGCCTACTCTGCCTCCACATGATTCTATATTTGACCTTAGTTGATACTGTTATTGGTTTTAATTGTTTTATCGCTTGTTTTATTTGACCTTTGATTTTGTTGCACTTTGTAGCACTTTGAGATTTTCATTAATGAAAAGTGCGTTATAAATTAAATTAATTATTATTATCATTATTGGATGGACTACAGATGAGTTCATGGTCAACTCAGTAAGACTCAATATGGTGCGCAGGTCCTGTGGCTGTAGAAAAATCTCCAATCATCACACTCCACCACCGTGCTGACTGTATGAAGCGTCTCTACTTTGGTCTCATTCATCCAAAGGACATTAATTCAAACGTTTTGTGGTTCATTCAGAGGAAACTTTACAAATCAATGTTGCGCCTCTTGTTTTTGGTAGAGAGGAGTCTCACAAGAGTCGAGTCATACTGGTTCTGCCTTTACCTCGTCATTTTGTCGTGAACCTGCTGATTGAGGCCTACACAGTCTGATATGGAGCTCTTGTATTATTATTATTTTATTTTTTTATAAAGTTTCTCTTAGCTTTGCTCTGCCTAAGGAGCAGCAGTGGCTGAGCGGTTAGAGCAGTTGTCCTCCAATGCAAGAGTTGGCGATTCCACCAGCAGTCACATGCCAAAGTGTCCCTGAGCAAGACACTGAATCCCTCATTGCCTCTGATGTGCGTCCCATCAGTGTATGAATGTGATAAAGCTCTGATTATTCTTTGTACAGATCTAGTAGAGCGCTGTATGAATAGGTAAATGAGGACACAGATTGTGTTGTAAAAAGGTGCTATATAAGTGCAGTCCATTTACCATTGCAGAGTCTGACCTCCCCTCGAATTTGTAGAGACATCCCCTCCTGGGAAAAATGGTTTCCTATTTGTGAAAAATGTTTCTTACTGTGGAAATCGTTTAGAAATTGCTTTGACCCTGCCCAGTTTGATGAGAAACAACAGCTGCTTCTCCGAAGTCATTGCTGATGTCTTTCCATCTTGGTGCTGCATTAACACACGTCTGTGGTTCTGCAGGACTTGGCTGACACTAAAACTCTTAAATCCTTTCAAAGCAGCAAAGTGACTGGTTTTTGTTGTTGTTGTTTTTTGAACAGTTTTTTCCATTTCGACTTGTTTTTGTTGTGACTCCTGTGATGACATCATGGAATCTATTGAGTGATTTTGTACACCTGAGGTGAGATTTCAGTAATGGATCTTGGCACAAGCACAAAGAGTTACGCTAAAAGCAAACTCGATGTTCCAAATACGATGTGGCCAATTTAAAACAACCGGTTAATGTAACCCATGAGGAACATCCTGTTCAGAACTCACATGAAGAACTTGTTAAAAAAAAAAAAAGCTCCAGCTATCACATAAAACTGAAAAATACAGAGCTAACCATCATGACGCCCTCAGGAAGTACAGAAGAACAAAATAGTATTCGTTTTCCTGATCTTTGTAAAACGCATGCAACAGCTGCAGACCAAACGTCCTTTCTGACCATTGATGACTTATTTATACCTTCACTCTCAGGTATTCATGACTTTCTGTAGAGATGTGAGGTCAAAACAAGGTCAGTAAAGAATATCTCAGAAAACCCTGCCAGAGAAACTCGGTTATTATTCATTTTAGATAATGTGTTGGCTTAAAGCAGTGGGTTCCCAACTCTGGTCCTTGAGGAGCACCAGCCTGCTCCAACACACCAGATTCAGTGATTTAATTACTTCATCAAGTTCTGCAGAAGCCTGTTAATCACCTGTTCATTCAAATCATATTTAAGCAGGCAAACAACTAAAACATGCAGGAGGGTGTTCCTCTAGGACGAGTCACTCAGTACACTTTCTAATTACAATCTCCATAAAATCAATACAAATAAAAACATAAAGCTTTAGAACAAAAGTGCTTTCATGATGCCGTCTCCTGCTTTCTTTGCCTTTTATGAGTAGACTGCAGCTTTACATGCTTCTCACGCCCCACAGGGACCTTTCTGGGGTTTTCCCTGTCTCCCATGAACAGGGCACTGCCTCCTTCTGGTCTCTGAGGATCCAGTTGTGGTCCAGAGTCGTGCTTCTCATTTTGTCAGCACTGTCAAACTCCCCGGTCTCATCACTGCAGGTTGATCTATTTTAGGCACCCTCTTATGTGCTTTCACCTCCCATCCCCACTTCTCTGTTTTATCCCAGTGTCTTTTAGGGGCCTGTCTGTATCAGCGCATGAAAACAAACTATAATTCAAGATGGACCACCGCTGCAGACTCCCAGCAGTTCCCATAAAAGACACAGAGGGAGGAAAAAAAAAAAAAAGATGAGAGGCAAAGGATGACGGGGGAGGAGTGGGAGTTTTGAGAGGAAACGATTTGCCAGATAACTCTGAAATAATTAGCAGAAACGAGAACGATGGGAAGAAGGGGACATGGAGGGAGATAAAACAGGTAGAGAGGAATGCGATGTGCAAAAACGGTCTAATGAGGTCTTTTAATGAGGAAACAAGGAAAGCATGAGAGGAGAAAAGAGGAAGAAGGTGACGGACTCAGAAGGAAGCTGACTGGTGGAGCATGGGTGAAATTCCTCCTCAGCCAAGGAACCACAGTGGCTGGGAGAAGTAAAGGAACGATGAGGCAGATTAGAAGAAAGAAGGACGAAATAAAGAAGTGTGGCCAGAGGAGATGCAGGAAAGTAGATAAAAGAGTGATGTGACGAAACAGACACTACTATAAGGCAGGAAGGAAGGACAAAATGTGGAGAGAAGATAGTAGTTGCAGCAAAAATAAGCATGCACACAGGTATGACTCACACGCAGAACAGTTCATAAGGCTCATAATAAAAGTGAAGTGAGCAAACGCAGAGAGGAGCTCAGACAGAACACATCCGCCCGCACCAAACCAGGAACGATCCAACCACAGGATGCAGCGACGGCCAAGACTCTGCAGACCTCACTTCAACACCACGCCACAGTTTTTACAGTTGATTATTTAGCTCTTCTCTCTTTCTTACCCAGGGCGTCTGATGGTCAGAGCCTCAAGAAGACTATTTGTTATGTGAGACGATGTCTTTGCAGAGAGTAATGTAAAAGTCAGAGCAGAGGTAAAACAATAGTTCCCTTATCAGTCAGTCCACTCAGTGCAACATATGACTATGGGAATTGCACCGCCGCGCGGTTCACCTGAAGTACCTTTTGCAAGCGAACAGATCTACTGATGCCCGCCCGTATCGTGCCCAGATCTGGTCCTTGATACGCGGGTTCAGCCTCCACTCTGAGGAGAGCAGGGGCCCTCTGGAGAGGGCGTCTGCCCCGTGGTTTAGCTCGCCCGGGATGTGTGTCGCTCTCAGCGACAATATTCGGGAGCTGCACCACGTGAGCAGCTTGTGTGTTAGGCTAAGGAGGGGTCGAGACCTTGTCCCACCTTCTCTGCTGATGAAGGACACTGTTGTCCTGTTGTCCGATTTTATCAGGACACGTAGTTTTGTAATCAGCCCCTTCTTGTAAAAGTGCTTCATGGACAAAAACACAGCTTTCAGTTCCAGGAAGATGATGTGGAGCCTTGCCTCCTGCTGTTTCCAGACCCCTCGGGCATGCTGGTTTCTGCAGAAAGCTCTCCAACCTGTCTTTGAAGTGTCTGTGGTGATCAGTACTCGAGACATCACTTGTCCCAGCGTGACGCCTGTCCTGAACACTGAAGGGGCCCTTCATCGATATCGAATCGATAAGGGAGACAGATGCACCACTGAGAACAGACGCTCTGGCGCACAACTGGCCAGCGGGGGCGCTATATTATGCGTTTCGCCCCCTCCCCCTGATTCAGGCGATGCTGGAGCGTGTACGCAGGGGAGCTCTCTCCCTGATACTCATAGCTCCCAGATGGCCACAGAAACCATGGTTCCCAGAAGTGATCTCACTGTTGTCAGGGACACTCTGGACAGATCTCTAGTCCATCACAGGGACACCCTGGACAGATCTCCAGTCCATCACATGGACACCTTGGACATGTCAAAGTCAAAGTCAAAGTCAACTTTATTGTCAGAACTGCAATATGTACAGGACATACACAGGACCGAAATTGCGTTTCTCTCAGTCCCTCGGTGCAACAGTAACCATCTAAACACTAAACACTAAAACATTTAATAAACATAAGCATAAAATAGTAAAAGTGTAACACTGTCCTGAGTTTTTCATAATAGTATAAAAGTATGAAAATTTACACCAACACTGAAACACCAAACACCCCTGAAACACCAAACACCCAATGAACATAAGCATAAAATGAAATAATAAAAGTGTAATACTGTCCTGAGTTTTTACATAGTAGTATAAAAAGTATAAAAAGTATATCTATAAAATAAACTGAAGGTTCTAGCATTGACATTTGCAAAGAGTGGCACAGCAGCATATAAGTTAATGTACACAGTATATGTATGAGGTAGTTGATGTTGGTATAGAGGCAAAGTGGCATATGCAGTAAGGCACATAAGGCACATTTGGCATCCTTAGATAAGGCTAGTCAGAGAATGCTGTATATGTATCTGCAGTAGTATAGATAAAAGTAGTGTAAATGTAAACAGTAGTAATAAATGTAAAGCAGTAGTAGTAAATGTAAACCGTATTAATAAATGTAAACAGTGAATGTAAACAGTAGTATGACTATAGGCAGTAATGTAATACAAACATTAGTGCAAATATGAGAAGTAGTGCAAACTGAATGAGTCACATGACCGAGAGTTTAGTGAATAACCCGTTTGATGACACAGAGTCCAGTGTTAAAAACTTTGTGTTGAGTGGTAATGTGTGAGAAAGTTTTTTGTGTTAAGGCAGTTCAAATGGGAGGGGAGGCAGAGCAGGCAGAGTGTTTAGCATTCTGACTGCCTGATGAACAGAGCTGTCTCTCAGTCTGCTGGTACGAGCCTGGAGACTCCTCAGTCTCCTCCCTGATGGCAGCAGTCTAAAGCGGCTGTGTAGTGGGTGTGTGGGATCACCTGCCATGCAGAGGGCTTTCCGAGTGAGGCGTTTGCTGTGTAAGTCCTGCAGTGAGGGCAAGGACACAGACAAATAAGTCCATCACAGGGACACATAGACAAATAAACATTCACTCTCTAACTCACACCAAGGGACAATTATACCAATCAGTCTAACATGCATGTTTTTGGTCTGTGAGAGGAAACCGGAGTACCCGGGAAAACCCACGTAGCACAGAGTGAACATGCAAACTCCACCCAGAAAGGTTCCCAGCCAGGATTCGATCCAGCAACCTTCTTGCTGAGAGGCGACAGCGCTACCAACTGAGCCACCACAAAATCCTTGTTGCAAACGTTGCAATGTCATTATAGTCTACTTTATCCAAATATCTCCATCTCAGCTAACACCAAACTTAACTTGAGCTCATTATCTGTACAACTTGTGGAGTTGCAGCCACTTTTGTTAGCTAAGGTTGATTAGCTGTAGTGGCCATCTTGAATTGGCTTGAATCCATAAGACTCAACCCTTCAAACATCTTAAAATCTGGTTTAAAGGCTCAATTTTCTCTTTAAAAAAATATTTTGTTAGTGTGAAAACATGCAAAACAACTAAAATACTTTGTTATTGTACCTGCTAAAGCTCAAAATGTTAGCTTTAGGAATATTCATGCCTATAGCAGGCATTACCTTTACAAAGTTCTTGCAAGTGTGTTTGTATTCATAAAATTATCTTTACGTTACATCAATCAAAGTAAACACAGGGTCACATTTTCATGCACATAAATGTCCTCCAAGTTTTCTGGATTTTAAAACAGAGTAAACCAGCTGATGTTATCATCATGAAGAAAATAGATACAAGTCTTTAATTCCAAGTGTCAGCAAACCCCAGTTCTCTTCAGGGACATGTCTTTAATGTGTGTTTCTATAAGATTATGAAGCTGCAGCCAAGACTCACGTTGGCAGGCATGACAGGAATGTACAACCAGTGTCATAAACAGAGATGAAATTAGGCTGATTACACCCTTTTTTCTTTGTTTGCCCCTCCGGCAAAGGAAACACCAAAAGGACTTGATTCTCTTACAAAATCCACAAACTGCCTGATGTAGGTCTTTTATTTTAAATATTGATCTATCTCTTTCTTACAGCTTCTCAGACTGAATTGTGAAACACAGCAGTGAAGGCTACCTATGGGACAGATCTGGTTGGCAGGCTGTAGACTGACAAGGTCCTTTCGATTGGGGACGAATAGTTTCTCACTTAAAGAAACTGGTCCAGATGACAAGATTTAACCTTTTTTTGTCATTTAGACCAGAGCTTTTTAGAAGACCAACAGCAACTTATTAGCTCTGTGTTTAAAAAAACAACAACAAATTTACAGAATAAAAATTATATTAGTTTGAAGTTCCAAAAACATCCATAAAAATTTCATAGTATTTTTTATAGCTCACTAAAAATAATGAACATGTCAAAGTATGTGTGGTTATGTGCTGTAATGTGACAAGCTGAAGTTCCTGTGTGTGTATTTATACAGTCCCTGAAGCATATAGTACTGTGTAGTGTACATGTGATGGATGCATGTGTTTCAGATTTATTGCTGAATGCTGACGCAGTAGTGTGTACAGGGTTGACCATGATCACCTGCTTTAGCTGTAGCTCTCTTCCCACCAGGAGAATGTCATCTCTGATTAAATGAGGCCACGTCGTGCAGAGCTCCCTCGGCTACACAGCAAGGGAACCCCACCTTACAGACAAACGTTTTACAGGGGCAGAGGGCATGAACACAAGACACACAACAAATGCATTCTCAGTTGTGTGTAAGTCCCCACCAGGCAGCACACAAACCTATTACTGCACAGCACACACACCAGTCAGAAGAGCTGACGACACAGCAGTCATCTGCATATACAGTATTAGTCCTGGACAGTTTGTCAGGGTGATGCCAGGACTGTGTCACATTTTCAGTGGCGGTGAATGGAAGCCTCCCTCCACAAAGACCGTCCAGCTAACAAACTTACACACAATTTAAGTTCGAACAATCTTTAAGATGATCACATGAACCCGATTTTCTCTGCTACTTGTGGCATATCGTCATTTGGACATCAGTTGTCAACATCCATGTTCCCATTTGTTGTTCATTGTATAGTTTTATGGTAATTCACTAAATATACTGTGATGTTTCATTCTAATTAATGTCTACCTTAGATACTATATATATAATAATAATAATAATAATTGTCTATTCCTGTCATCTGTGTATGTTTCCCATACACAGACGAAATTCGTCTCTGCATTTAACCCAACCACCTACCAGGTGGTGCAGTGAGCAGCCATAGAAAGCGCTCGGGGAGCTGGAGAAATAGGTGTGCACTCATAGACACCCCAAGGTGTGTAGTGGCCGGGACGCGAACCCGCGTCCTTCGGGTCCCAAGTCAAACGCCCTAACCACTACACCAACTAAGTTGGTATAAATTGTACGATCGCTGCTGTTGCAGCATTAATTAAAATAAATAAAATATTTTGATAGAATCTGTGAAGAAAAACAAAGTGACTGTTAACTGATTTTAAATTTTAAATTTCATATTTCATATTAATTTTTGTTACCATTGTTCTCGTGGAGCATGGTAAAGACAAAACTCTTGATGAAATACACGTTGAAGTTTTAGTCTAAAATCCTGTTTTTGTTGTGAAATGTTTCACGTTTTGTTACAAGTTGTGCAGTTTGTTCACACTTGTCGTGTTTCAGCTGCTAAAAATTTTATCTCTTTGTAAAACGGAGCTGCTGTCTGTGTTGGCAATTTTGTCAGATGCGGTCACACTGAAAAAGGGGGTCCCACAAGGTTCTATTTTAGGGCCCTTCCTCTTTTTACTCTGTATTAATCAAATCTGTGATCAGCTTAAATTCTCCTCACCAGACGAACGCAGATGATGCAGGTCTATACTCGTCAGCGCCCTCTCTAGATGCAGTGCACTCAACTCTTATGTTAAACACTAATAATACACAAATAAAACACTAATAATTAATACAGTGTATTAAACAGCAGCCTGAACATGAGTCTGCAGTGAGCAGATGGGTATGAATGAATACAGCAGCATGAGATCAGCAGCATGGATGATCAGCAGCATGGATGATCAGCAGCATGGATGATCAGCAGCATGGATAAGTGAGAAGTTTTTTTAAATGTATAAAGAAAATGAAGGTTTAAATAAAAACTGTTGATTAGCTGTGGCTGCCATCTTGAATTGGTTGACTCCAAATGTAATGAATTTTAAAAAACAGTCCATTTTACAGAAACTGAGCTCAAATTTGATTTGTAGCTGAGAGTCGTTAACACCAAAACAGCTGCAAGTCCCTTGTTCTTACACACAATATATATTTAGTCCTAAACTCCAGCCTTTCTTCAAGATGCACGATGTCTTAAACACAGACGTAGCTCAGTTTGCTTTAAGCAGTTGTTTTGTACTTGTAGATTTTTTCAGTATAAAATCCATCTTTGTTTTAAAATTGTCCAGCTTTGGTTGTTTTTGTGCTATTTGTCCACGAGGCAGCTGTGGGTCCATTTCTGCAGGAGACACATCTGCTGAAGGGTCGGGTGATGTTCTACCCCAACCTGCATCACCTCCCTCTGCAACAGAACAAATTAAGGGTCACGGTCCTCCCACATTTCACCCGCTGCACATCTACCTGGTCTCAATCATAATTTTAAACCCAACAAGGCTCCTCTGCTCCAACACACCCCCAGTTCCTGTGTTTTATCCAGACGTGTGTGATGCTGGTTCTTTGCTCATCACCTTCACAGCGTGGTGCAGAGTCCAGAGCCACTGATGAGCTCCTCTCAGACGAGTATCAGGCACTGCTGGGATCAGGACGGTCACTGTGAAGTTCAAGAGACTCGTCCATGAACACCAGGAGACAAATCACCTCCTGAACAAGAAATGTTCAGACAATGTTGATGCATTATGGAAATATGAATTATAGACACGGTGAAAGCAAAGTGGAGCAAACTAAAACTATGAGTACAGTGTATGTAAATGTTCCTTTTGCTTTGTCGCAGACTGCAGTGTTTGATGTGTTTTCCTCATCTCAAGGTTCATGCAGCAAAAGCTTTTTTGTGGATATAATATCTGTTACTGCTTAAAGTAGGTCTGTGCTCTGTGTATAAACTCAGTCGTTAGAGATTTTTATACTGTTTCATGGAAGGTTGTTTCTTGTTTAGCACACTGATATTCTGCATTTTGACCTTTCCCCCCCCTCAACATTATTAAAATGATTTTATATAACGGCTGATTTAAAACAATAAATGGTGGCAGAGTGGTCTCAGATGGTTAGAATATGGTTTTATTGTGCTTCTAATTTAAGAAATGACATCAAAGATAAGAGCAGCTCTGCTCTGTGATAATTAATCTGCTCATGTTCTATCTGAAAACATAAAAAACAGGGTCACAGAGTGGCTTTACCTCCGAGGCCCACACTCCCAAACCTGTTTGTCATTTCAACTTGGAGTTTTTATTCACAAGTGGAAAACATCTGAGTCATCCCAGCAAATTTACCCCAAGGTCAGACCTAGCAAGGTTCAGAGAACTGCAAAACACTCCAAAGCTTCACCTCATTTAAGAGTTAGCAGTTTTAAAATGATTATTTATCAATATTTTCTGCATCTAAAATATGAGTGGGGTCACAAAATGACAGTTCTGGATTTATTTTTACACCCTGCGATGAACTTTAATGTACATGAACATTTTCCTCTTCCAAATATTTTTATGACGTGTGTTTTAAAGCGTCTCCAGAGTAAGACATATGACTAGTTCAGCTTCTCCCACGCATCAAACACTGACAAATGTCAAGTGCTCGCACTTTATCCCTCCGTCTCCCTTTTTTCTTCTTCCACTTTCCAGCCTTTCTGTGGCACATCTCCACAGAACGGCCTCATCTCAGCACTTAACCTCTGATTTGCATAAGTCATTACAGCTGTCAGATCCGAGGAGGTTATAAATTCTGCTAAGTGTTCATCTGTTGTCGGAAGTAAAAAAAAAAAGAAGGCCCAACCAATTTTTACATTTCTTTTGACAAATGGAGATGGAAGGCTCATCAATTCATCCTTTGTGTTTGTGTTCATGTGGACAGGAGGTCTCTCTGGTCACTTTGAGCACCAGGAGGATGCACCTGGAAATTATTCTCATATTTCACAGGTTTCTTTGAATCCACTGTGGAAATACTCTGAACCACCGGGATCCCTTCTGTATAAATCTTTACAGCAGCAGCATCAGTCACAGCAAATGTTTGAGCAGAGAAACGCCTGCTGCATCTCCAACAACGACCAGCATCAAAATGAAAACTCAATAGAACTGCTGCAGATTTATTCATTAGTTTTTTTGAAAATATCTTTTGCTGCTGCACTTTTTGACAGATGCTGAGCGTAAGTGTCTGTGCACAGCTGGGACACTGCAGTGCACGCATGCATGCTGAGGCTCCCACCATGCATCTGTCTAGGACTGTGTGCACGAGAGCGTGCTTGATGGCAGACGCAGAACAGCTGAGATCCGACGGAAGTGTCTCTTTTTGTTGATGAAACAGCTGAGAGGGAGCTGACAGCCGAAGGACGAGGACGTCTCTCGTCCGAGCTAATGTGAGAACACAAAGCTAAAACAGCTGGAGCTACTGAAGATACCACCTAACTGGGTTTCAGCTATTTACTCTCAACACAGCCAAGGTGATCTGAGCTGAAACACCTGCATTTCAAACAAGTTTCAGTGTTTATAATACTATCGACCTAAGGGATAGCTCAGGGTTCCGTTTTAAGCCCAAACCTATTTTTGTTCCATGTTCTCCCTCTTGGTCAGATAATAGATTTAGAAACATCTCTTATCACACTTTGATATTTGCCTTTATCTACGTATATTGGTTAGCCTGGTTAAAACCACACCCTGTCCTTCACTTCGCTTCAGACAAGGGTCTGGCATTCTTCCCATTGAAAACGATTTCTCCTGGAGATTTTTGAATGGACCAATCAGAGAACAGAAGGCGGAGTTTTGTTAGTTTAGCCTGGCGAGGTCCAGGCTATCAGATAAATTGCTCAGAAACCACTCGGTGGATATTTTTTCTGCTACCAGTGTGTAATTATATGTCTTTAATTTAATGACTGTTGGCCTAGATTAACCATTTGAGATAAAATTCGATTTTTTATCATTTATTTTCGTAGCGCACCCGAGGCTGTTTGGAAAATGTCAAACCGAAACTATTTAAATCCAGCAGATTTGACCATTTCGTGAATTGATTTAGGAACTGTTAAGCTCAGGAACACTTCTGATATAACGTCAGCTATGAAATATATTTTTTATCAGCAGAGAAATAATAGTTTTTTACCTTGTTTTGATGAAAATTCCTTCGTGGCGGCAGCCATTTTGAATGACGACGTCAGTCGACATCGTTCAAAACTCCGCCTTCTGCTCTCTGATTGCTCAGGAACACTTCTGATATAACGTCAGCTAAGAAATATATTTTTTATCAGCAGAGAAATAATAGTTTTTTACCTTGTTTTGATGAAAATTCCTTCGTGGCGGCAGCCATTTTGAATGACGACGTCAGTCGACGTCGTTCAAAACTCCGCCTTCTGCTCTCTGATTGGTCCGGTCAAAAATCTACCGGAGATATCGTTGTCTATGGGACAAGTCCCAGACTGTGCAGTGAAGGGAAATGAGAATTGAGCGGAGCTGTGCAGGAAGGCGAGGGCCAGGCTATATATTGGTCAATGCTCTTCATCTGCGGTTCCATTTCACTGTGGTGTTCCTCAAGGTTCTATTTTAAGCCCATGTCTATTTTTGTTCCATGTTCTCCCTCTTGGTCAGATAATAGATTTAGAAACTTCTCTTATTAGATGTAAGATGGCCGCGCTCAGACCAGCCGCAGCTTCATGGGCTCCCAGAACATCTCCAGTTTTTAGTAGTTTTAATAGTGTTTTTGTACCTGACTCTGCGCGTTTTTTGCGGGTGAATTATAGCCGAACTGAGCTGTTGAGAATTGGAGCGGATTTACCACAAGGCACAGCTGAAATCAGCAACGAACTCAAATCAGAGCTCGGAAGATTGGATCTGCTTAGATCATCTTTCTGGAAGCAGATGCGCGGAGGAAAGAAAAGAAAGCGGTGCTCTCGAGGGAAAAAGCGTGGCTGTCGAGCAGGAATTATGACGAGACTGCGGGCAGACGCTAAAACCGGGAGACCCCCGATGCCGGCTCTTTTCCTGTCCAACGTGCGCTCGCTCGACAACAAGATGGATTTGCTTCGTCTGAGAGTAACAACGTCGGAGGAGATGAGGAGATGTTCGGTGCTTTGTCTCACGGAAACATGGATCAATGAAGACACTCCTGACTCTGTTTATGAGTTGGATAATAAGCTATTTTTCAGAACGGACCGGTGCATCGAGACTACGGGGAAAACGCGAGGCGGAGGCGTCTGCATTTACGTTAACAAAGACTGGTGCACGAACTGTGCCGTTATCAGCAGGATCTGCTCAGCTGCTGTGGAGCTTTTAACAATAAGATGTCGGCCACATTATCTTCCCCGCGACTATTCAGCGATAATAATAAGCAATGTTTACATAGCACCCGATGCTAATGCCAACGACGCCCAGGGAGAAATTCATGACTTACTCACCTCGCTGCAGTGTAAATATCCTGAGGGGTTTTTCATTGTTTCCGGGGACTTCAATCACGTAGATTTACGTGTCATTCTTCCAACCTTCAATCAGCACGTTTTCACAGCAACACGAGGAAATAAGACACTAGACCAGGTCTACACGAATGTGAAGGGGGCGTACACGGCGAAGCCACGCCCACCGCTCGGGGCTTCCGACCATCGCTCCCTGCTATTGGTCCCTAGACAGCTCCCCCCACTCAGACGTTCGATGCCGGAACAAAGAGTGATCACATCGTGGCGCCAAGATAGTTCCCCCATGCTAAGAGACTGCTTTGAAAACACAAACTGGTCTGTCTTCAAAGAGGCAGCTACGAATGGAAATTCAATTGACCTGGAGCTTTATGCTTCCTCTGTCCTGGGTTACATCAGTACATGTGCTGAAAATGTATCCATAAGAAAGTGTGTTAAATTTTACCCCAATCAAAAACCCTGGCTAAATAAGGATGTCCGCACCCTGCTGGCAGCCAGGGACACTGCATTCAAGTCTAAAGATACTGAGGAGTTGAGAAAGTGCAGGAGAGAACTGGATGATGGCATAAAGAAGGCCAAAGCCGCGTATGCACAGAGGATCGAGGGACAGTTCACCTCACATGATCCACGGAGCATGTGGCAGGGCATCAAATGCTTAACAGACTACAAGGGCAAAAGCAAACAATGCCCCAGGGACCCATCCCTGCCTGATGCCCTCAATAAGTTTTATGCACGTTTTGATGATCCAAACAGACCAACTAGCACCAGACTCAACTCATCACCAGACGAGGAGCACCTCAAAGTGACCGCAGCAGAAGTGAGAGGTAGTCTCAGAAGGATCAACCCTCATAAAGCTACGGGTCCAGACAACATCCCAGGGAAAGTTCTGAAGGAATGTGCGGACCAGCTCTGTGAGGTGCTGGCTGACATCTTCACCACCTCACTTTCACTGGAGTCAGTTCCCACCTGCCTGAAGACTGCCACCATCATCCCAGTCCCAAAAAGCTCCACAGTGACTGGTCTGAATGACTATAGACCGGTGGCTCTCACCCCGATAGTCGCTAAATGTTTTGAGAAACTGGTCATGTCCCACATCAAGACAGCCGTCAACATCAGCGAGGACCCTCATCAATATGCATACCGTGAGAACCGATCAACAGAGGACGCCATCTCCTCTGTGGTCCACACTGCTCTCACCCACCTGGATCAGAAGGACTCATACGTGCGTCTGCTCTTTGTGGACTTCACATCTGCCTTCAACACCATGATCCCCCAAACTCTGATAGACAAACTATCCACACTTGGACTAAGCCCCTCTATTTGTAACTGGGTCTTAGACTTCTTAACAAACAGACCACAGTCCGTGAAGATCCACAACTTCTCCTCTTCCACCATCACCCTCAGCACTGGCTCTCCTCAAGGATGTGTGCTGAGCCCTCTTCTGTTCACTCTGCTCACATATGATTGTACAGCCACACTTCCAGGCTGTCATATTGTTAAGTTTGCAGATGATACAGCTGTGGTGGGATGCATCACAGATAATGATGAATCCAGCTACAGACAGGAGGTGGAACATCTGGAGAGCTGGTGCAAAGAGAACAACCTTCACATGAATGTGAAGAAGACGAAGGAGATGATTGTGGACTTCAGAAGGAACAAACACACCCACACCCCACTGTATATAGGTGGATCTGCGGTGGAGGTGGTCTCCAGTTACAAGTACCTGGGTGTACACTTGAATGATAACCTCAGCTGGAGCAATAACACCACCAGCCTGATCAAGAAAGGTCATCAGAGACTCTACTTCCTCAGACGGCTGAGACGAGCCGGTCTGAGAAGCTCAGTCCTCACCTCGTTCTACAGGTGTGCAGTGGAGAGCGTCCTGTGCTCCAGCATCAACGTGTGGCATGGAGGCTGCACAGTTGCAGAGAGGAAAGCTCTACAAAGAGTGGTGAAGGCTGCACAGAAGTCTGTGGGAGTCAGTCTCCCCACCATCACAGACATCTACACCTCCAGATGCAGAAAAAGAGCCACCTGCATCATGAAAGACCTCACTCACCCAGCACACTCACTCTTTGCACCACTCCCCTCGGGACGGAGGTTGAGGAGCATCAAATGTAGAACCACTAGACTGAGGAACAGCTTCTACCCTGAGGCTGTCAGACTCATGAATAAATAAATAATAAGAATAAACACTGCAAAATGTCACATCATGCTGATACTGATCTGTTTCTTGTTGCTGCGTTCATCTGTGACTATCTGCGTTCATCTGTGACCATCTGCTCATGTTCGTGCTGCTGTTTATAATGATGTTTTTCTACTACATTAGGGCTTAGTGTATTACTAGCTGATGTCTCTCTTAGTTAATCCTAGATGTTATTATTGTTTTTCTCTTGCATTTGTTGTTGGATGTAACTGGGACCCTGTGTACATAATCTCGTTTTCAACACATGTACTACATGCGGTGCAAATGACAATAAATTCTCTCTGACTCTGACTCTGACTTATTACACTTTGATATTTGCCTTTATCTACGTATATTTGTCAATGCTTTTCATCTGCAGTTCCATTTCACTTTGGTGTTCCTCAAGGTTCTATTTTAAGCCCATGCCTATTGTTGTTGTTTGTTCTCCTTTTTGGACAGATACAATTTTTAGATTTTAGAAACATCTCTTATCACACTTTGATATTTGCCTTTATCTACATCAATTGGTCAATGTTCCTCATCTGCAGTTCCATTTCACTGTGGTGTTCCTCAAGGTTCTATTTTAAGCCCACGCCTATTTTTGTTCCATGTTCTGCCTCCTGGTCAGATAATAAATGGATTTAGAAACATCTCTTATCACATTTTGACATTTTCTTTTATCTAGGTGGCAGGACTTCACTGTGGTGTTCCTCAGGGTTCCATTTTAGACCTTGTTTTATTTCATTTGTATGCTCAGTTTCATGAACCACAAAATCATTTTTATTAAAATTGTAGGGATACAGCACCCTCATGTCCGTATGGGATGTGGGCCTCTTCACATCTCTCTGAAACTCTGAGTGTTACACTTTCTGAAGCTCTCAAGGAGACAAGTGGACACCATTTTTGTTACAATTATTTTGAATTAATGGACACCAATTAATCAGATTGAACTTTCTTTTTAATGTGTGTTAATTCAGAATTGATCTACAGTATATTTCTGTCATGTAATGATGATTTACTAAGCTGGTATATTTTAAATATGCCAAAGTTAAGAGAACACCTCAGAATGATCTTGTTCTAAACTGTCTGCTCTATGCAGAATAAGTGTCTAAAAGT
This sequence comes from Garcialebias charrua, assembly GCA_038048925.1. Lineage (NCBI taxonomy): Eukaryota > Metazoa > Chordata > Actinopteri > Cyprinodontiformes > Rivulidae > Garcialebias > Garcialebias charrua. The sequence goes on from JBBPBX010006750.1 coordinate 49,594, forward strand.
TGACTGAACAATCCTTGAAGTGTTTTTGGAACGAAGGAAAAGTTCTAGACATAACTTGCTTTCTGTCTCCCGTCCTTACTAAAAACAATGAATCTGTTCTCAAAACAAATTACATGGCTTGTTCACATGCACCTGCATCGTCTGACGCATGTTTCTATATGTACTGTCTACCCTATCATCTGTCACTCAAACTAACTGACTTGCAAAGTCACACCCTCTCTAGGGGTAAGACAACCAATCAGCAGGAAGTATGTGACTAAGTCACACACCCTTCTTAAAGGGACACTTCCTGTTGATTCTTGGAGTGCAAAGGGAACCACGAGCTCAACAACAGTGAGTTCTCTGGAAGAATGAAAGATGCATAGACGTCTTTCTCCAAGCTGTTGTACGTCCGGCCATCAGTCAAAGGCCCACGTCTTCAGCAAGGCTTAAACAGCACGTCAGCTGTGAGCCATCTGAGTATCACAGCTCCAAGCTGTGAACACTTTTCCTGGAAGTTATCTTGAAACCAAACCGGAGCTGATAACATTACTCTGGGAGGCTTCAGCAGACCTCACGAGACCGTGGCAAGATGAAAGTGGTCGCCTGTAAAACGCAGCAAGGCATGCGCGTCTGGCTTGACTAATTTACTGGAGTCGAGATAAGAAAATCTTCACAAAGGTAAACGTCGTTTCATCACGGTACGGATGTCCAGCCGAAACCGACCAGAGGATGAGCCACTCTGGTTAAACATCTCAAGATAAGATTCAACCATTTCCTTTCTTTAATCTTCCTCCTTAACTCCTTATGTTTATTTCTAAATGTAAACTGTAAGTTTGTGCCACAGAAATAAGTTAATATAAGACCCATTAACTTGTGTTCTGTTGTCTTATGTTTTAATCTGCTGAAAAGTTAGTTATAAGTTGTGATCGATCAATCTATGTAAATATGTTGTGATTGTAATTTGATGATTTTGTTATTAAATGACTCTGCCTTTGGTAGGTCAACATAATAACGTTTCCTGTCAAGTTACATTACATTCACTGAGCCACAGATTTATTGATTTAATCTGAAAAAGTTGAGAACCCGTAAAACTGATGATAAATTTGTGTCAGTCTAAACCTGCTCAAATCTATCATCTAAATTATAGATAAGTCAGCAAACTGACATATTTATCTATATTATTACAAAATGTACAGAAAATGATCACCACTGATCCACAACTGATTAACTTTAGGGTCAGTCCAATTAAAAATGGCTGCCACAGCTAATCAACGTTAGCAAACACAAATTTTACTAACACTCAGTCTTTACAGATTGATATTAAAAGTGGATGTGTTCCTGCTTCTTAACACCACTGGTCTTTGAAAATCAGATACTTTTTGTCCTGGCTGTTATTTACATAAATGTACTGTATACAGAGTTTCCTCTAATCTCACAACTTGGAAACAAACAAACAACTTCCTTCTTACCTTTTTCTTCTGTGTATTTGAGTGACCCTAATAAACGTGTGTACTGTGTGTACTTTCTGCACAGAGGAGCTGAATATTTTTCAGGGTTTCTAATTCTCAGAGCTCATTGACATAAAGTGCAACTCCCAGCTCGGCTCTGCCCACACTTCCATAATAACAGTCATTATCTTCAGCACACATCTTTCTGCTTCATTTAAGCCATTCTTAGCAGGGGGGCATCCATCACAGAGGTGCTGCTCTTGCTGTGGTCGCACTGACCTCCAGAGACTCTGATTTATGCTCGACCATGTCCGCAGCTCTGTCGTTCACCTTCGCTGCGGGACAAAACTGCCACAGAGAAGCTTTTTAATTATGAAGACTTAATTTAAATCTTCATCAGTTGAAGGTGCAGGCCGGCAGGCTCTCCGTCTTCACCACAGACTGTCATTTTTTAAAATGGAGATGAGGGCTTGTTGTTAGTGTAGGTAAATAAGGGCAGCACAGCTCCAAGTGTACTTCACGCCTCTTAACTTTGTCATGAATTATGTTAAGTGCTGAGTCGCTTTCATTAAACTTCCCTTTTAATGTATTTGCAATGTTTTGTCATTTGTCCGGCAACAAATTATAGGATGGCGGTAATGCATCAGTGTGACTGGTGGTGCTGTTAGGTGCATCCAGCATCATTATTTTCATTTTGTCCTCATTTTGTGAGCAGTGGAAGCAGGAGGGCACGGGGATGAGGATGAGGAGGTGCAGACAGCTGTGCCAGGACAAACACAAGGACAGTCCAACCTTTGACAGCACCAACCAGGTCCTCTCCATCAGGGACCATTTCCTGCAAATGTCTTGTTTATTTGACTCGAAGGCAGAGAACCAGGAGCGATCCGTGGACTCACACAGGAGAAAATGTGAACACGTTTTTCTTACGCTCCCCCTCCCTTACATGGAGATAAATAAAGAGACTTGTGTTGGAAGATTTAATCCTAAGAAGCATCTCTCTGGGGCTGCATTTAGAAGCCCCTAAAGAGCCTTCAATTAGCAGCGTGCGCCTTCATCTTTCATCCAAAGTCACCTTGAAGAATTGAATTATCTTTAAATTGAAATAAAACCATCCCTCCCAGTCAATCAGCGTTCATCAGCTCCCAAATAATTCCCACTGCTTCTCAAACATGTCCAAGACTCCACTCATCGTTCGCTGCAAGCTCACTCACAAACCTTTAAGCAGCAGAGGTCAGAGGTCAACGACTAAATCTGACCAGGGACAGAGTTACATCAGAGAGACCTTAAAGAAAATGCATGGCTTTGAGTTTTAGTGTGCCATCCCAAGATTATCAGAGGACCCCATCTGGACAAAAAGAAACATGATTTTATGGTAAATGCCATCCATCCATCCCTCCATCCATCCATCTATCCATCCATCCATCCATCGACGACCTAATGAATTTAAAAAAGCACCAGAAGCAGGATAAACATTAAACTTGTAACATCAGCAGCAAAGCAACTTCACAGAAAACTAACTTTACAACACAACTGCTAAGAACAGCAGCCCATCGAGGCTAATTACGTTAGCTTCAGGCTGCTCGTTTAAATCTACTGATCCATTTTTATTATTTCAAACATCAACTCACCAGTTCAGGAGTTTAAAATTCCTAAACCCAGGTCAGGAGGCAGGTGATGCGTTCAAACTCTCTGCAGCATGTTCTAAAATCCACTGCACGACTTCAGCTTTACCTGCACTTTTAAAAATGAATTACACTTTTTTACATGTCACAGTGCAAAATTAGAAATACCGTAATTTCCAGACTATAAGCTGCTACTTTTTTCACACGTTGAACAACATGGCTTATACAGTGATGAGGCTCATTTATGTTTCTTTACAGACAGACTAACGAGCTTCATGCTGCCAAAACATTTGGCCTGGTCACTTCCGGGTGCTCACATAGCTGCCAAAACACGTCTAGTGATCACATGAAGCACGTGATCCCTGGGGGCACGACGACATATTTGCAGCCACTCAACATCAGTGTAATTGTGCATTAAAGTGGCTCAGTGGGAGGCTTGGATGACTGGCAGCAAGAAATCTGGTACCAAAACTAGTTTCATGCGAAGAACAACTTTTGTTCAAGTCTGCCAGTGGATCCTGATGGTGGATCCTGACAGTAGATCCTGACGGTGGATCATGACAGCGTGGAACAGTGTAAAAAAAAATCCACTATCACAAAAGGCTGCTGCGTGATGAAGAGGACGACACAAGCTGAATAGCGAATTTGCCTCGAGATCAAAGTGACGTTGAGCAACAACGAAAAAGACGGAGGACGTGTGTGATGAAGATTTTCTGTTCAATTCTCACACTGAGGAAGACTGTAGTGGTTTTAGTGAACAAGAGGAAGATGAAGATGGCGTTCAATGACTTTTCCTGGTACTGTACTGGTATTTTTTATTTTAACCAGCTGTGCTACAGGCACTGTTCAGAAAAAAATATTTATTGTATATATTTGTGTATGTTACTGGTATTTAATTAATTTTTTTATTGTGTAAATATCTCCGATTACAACGTGGACACCGGCCACGTATAGAAAAGTGCGGTTTATATATGTACACTTTTTTTTTTAAGTTAAAGGGTGCGGCTTATATTCATACCATACCATACCATACCAACTTTATTTATAGAGCACTTTATGCACCCAACAGGACCAAAGTGCTGTACACACAATCATAAAATACAATACAATCATAAAATGGAAGGGTCTAAAAACAGTACTAAAATAATAAATTATGATGAATACAATAAAACAAAGTTAAAACATCTCAGATTATACCAAAAGCCAAAGAAAAAAATGGGTTTTATAAGAGACTTAAAAACAGCAAGTGAAGAGGCCTGTTTTATGTCTAATGGGAGTTCTCAACAGCTTTCACTCCAGGAGAAGATTGCAGACAGCCTTCTTTTTTCAAGGTTGCTCACAGTCCAGATTAGATTAGTCGCTTTATTTATTTTCAGGCCAGGCTACAGTGTACTTTTGACTGCAGCCTTGAAGTCCAGGTGCTGTTCAGGTCCAAATCCGAATCATGTGAGGTTCCGAGCTACAAATCCCCATCTGTGCCCTGATGGGTCGGCTGTAAACGAGTCCCAAAGCGCACCGCAGGTCCGCGGCTGTCCGCCGCTGCTCCCACCGTGCGGTTCAGCTCGTACAACAGCTGGCTCGTTGAGGTCATAGCCCGGATCAGAGAATCTTGTTGAGCAGGAAGTCTCGCCAGCGCGTTGATCGCCGCGGCAGCCTCCCTCAGCTTCCAGTAGCAGAAACATCCGCCGATCCCAAAAAGCAGAGCAACTGCCACCAATATTCCAATAATCCACAAATCTTCAACGTCTTCGACAGAGAGAACGGTCAGACACATTGGCTTCCACTCGCTCCACGAGTCCATAGTGTATCCCACCGCATGCGTGTCGAAGGGGCAAGCCGCTTCTCCTGGTCCGGTGCGCTTTGTTGAAAAAATGTTTATCAATAGAGGAAACAGCCCACGTAAATAAATCCATTTCAAATTGGTTCAAGTGAGCGCTGAAGAGTTAAAGACGAGACAAAATGCAAAAGCAGGGAGGAGGAAAACTTAGGGGGGAGAGGAGCAAAAAGAGATGCGACCTGCTTCGCCGAGTGCCGGAAGTTTTTTTTGAAGTCACAAAAGGCACATTTACTGTCTGCTGCGGGGTCAGACGGTCAGTTTGACCAGGCTGCTCATCATCGCTGAGGTTTGCTCTTTGTGTGATTTAACTCTCTGCACTGATATTTCAAACTGTAGCTTTGCCAGGTCAGGAGGAAAACCTCAGTGTTTACTATTCTTATTAGTAGATTTTCACTTTTCCTTTTTTGTCACAAAGATCATAATTGACAGCAGAGGTTTTTTTTCCTGCAGCAGACTAAACCTCCATTTTCTTTGTAGTCCAAGTTTGTAGTTTCTTGCATTTAATTAAAAAATACTTTATTAATCCCAAAGGGAATTGAATTGTTGTAGCTCATCATCCTGGTTTCACTAAAGAGTTGCTCTAGATGCGGTCTGTAGGCAGGAAGGATCTGCACAGTCCGATCCAAAGAAACTGGCTGCAGATGCAGATCCGTCCACCCAGACCCAGGAGACCTCTCTGGCAGCAGGACTGCGTGAATGCCATGGCAGGGCTCCTCCCCGAGCGATGTCCACTCGTCCCAGCAGCTGCCGAGCTCCTCGTCCCCACAGATGGAACTGTGTCGAGGGACGATCCTGGTCATCCCACTGTCACAAGTCGTGTTTTCCACCAGTCTCGGCGATCAGGCTCCCGAATATCATCGCCAGGTAGATGGAAATGCATCCACGTCACCTCCTTTTCAACTCAGCTGGGATTTGGAGCTGTACCATCTGTGTTATTTGAACTTTTGAGATGTTATTCAGCAGCTTCCAGTTGCAGAAAACCACCTTGTCGCATCATAACAAATGTCCAAAAGTAAAAAGGTTTTCAGTAAAAATCCTTCCAGCTGCACAGCATCTGGTACCAGAGGCAGTGGTCATCTGAAAAAAGTGATTTACAGCCAGAAAAAGGAGGAATTAAAAGTTTTCAAAAGCAAAATTTCAGAATGAACCTAACAGAGCTACTCCAACATGCAGCTGCCCTGAGCGGTGCAATTCTAGAACATGCTTGGCACATGCATTGTGCCAAATGTGACATTCAATCTATTGATGACACACTACAAACAAAACACACATTTCAGAAGCCTTGAAGAGAAGCTAAAACTTTTTATAGTTTTAAACATAAAAGCTCCATTAAGGCTGTACTCTAGGAATAAACCAGTAAATAAACTTAATGTGGGCAATTTAAAGGCACTTCCTGCAAACTATAAAACCAAACGTAAAAAAAGTTCTCCACAACTAAATCAAATGGAGCAGTTTGAAAAAGTTTAGTCCGGTGTCCTGATGCATGCTCAATAATCCAGGTAGAAAGATCTAAAAAGATCTTCTGGACTCTTTTAACCTGTCGCAATCTGTCTCAGGGGCCACGCACAGTCAGGGTCATACACTGGACTTAATTCTCTCCCACAGCCTTCACATATCTGCTGTAGAGATTCTGGACACCTGTATTTCAGACCACTTCCCCATCTTATTTGAATTTTCCACACCTCCTGCACCGAAGGCTGTTCTCCCAGCACATCTCGGCCGCTCCATCACCCTATCCACTCCAAGTCAGTTCACTGATGCCTTTAAGAGCACTGACTTATGCTCTGCTGTCAGCCTGGACCCATCTCTACATCCTGAGGACTTCATCACCTCCTTCTATCACACCTGCACAACGATCTTGGACTCCATCGCTCCTCTCAAACAGGCTTCTTCAAAGATCAAACCACCTCCATGGCTCAATGAAACCACGCGGGCTCTTCGACAACGCTGCGGGAAAGCAGAGCGCAAATGGAAGCGGGACCGGCTTCATGTATCCCAGGGAATACTGAGACTGTCTCTGTGATTATCAAAATGCTGTTAAGCAGGCCAAGTCACAGTACCTCTCCAATTTAATCACCTCCAGCTCCAACCGGCTGAGGACACTATTCAGCACACTCCAGTCTGTTATCAATCCATCTGTCAATGTTCTGAAAACTGCCACTCAGTCTACCTGTGACGACTTTCAGAGCTATTTTGTCAACAAAATAGACTATCAGGCAGAACATTGTCAGCCGATCAAACACTGTCCAATCATGTGCGTCTGCAATAACCACTGCTGTTTTTGATGAGTTCGACCTGGTTTCACTGCCTAACCCAGTGCTTCTCAATTATTTTCTGTTAAGCCCCCCCACAGGAAGAAGAATCCGGTCCGCGCCCCCCTACTCTCCGCTGCGACTATAAATACGGTGGCTGTAATAACCTCGCACATACCAAAAGAGGGTTAAAAAGAAAAAGGTTTATTATACGTCCACTGTAGTATAATTTGTATATAAAATTGTGATTCTCAATTCAAGTCCTCAGGTCTCCCTGCTCTGAATGTTTTAGATGTGCCTATTCCAGAACAGATGATCCACATGATTGCATGACCTCTTCTGCAGCCACCAAGTCCTGCAGAAGCAGGTGTGCAGAGGTAAAGTGGCATATGCAATAAGGCTGGTAAAAATAATATATATATCAGCAGTAGTGTAGATATAAAAAGTAGTGTAAAAGTAGTGCAATTTGTCCTCATTACTCACAACTTCTTCTTGGACCTGCTCCCCCAGGTGGGACAGGTCCTGGAAGAGGACCAGACTTAGCTTTTTTAGATTTTTCTACCTGGATTATTGAGCATGCATCAGGGTGTCCCTGGAAAAGTTCAGAGTTCAGTCACACACTTCTACTGGAGGTGATGTGGTGGATTTCCCTGAAGAACACAAAGAGGTAAAAAAGAAAGAGTTAATAAGATTATAACTTTAAATTAAAAAATTATATAGATGATAATATTAATAAAACAACAATACCTCTTCTTGAACGTTTGTTATGAGGCGGTTAAATCGCTCAGTCATCATCATCATCAGAGCTCCAGGGCTTGTTGACATCAGTTTTATTTTTTTCATAAAGTGATGAACTTTGTTACTTTCAGTTCTGGAGCGGAGCTTCAAAACAGTCTGAAGTGTTGACATGATGGATGTTGTGGCGGAGCTCACCAACTTTAAAGCCAGCACATCAACCCAGAGCTTTAAAAACTTCTACAGCTGTGACTGTGATCTGGACCGTTCTGATTTACCTCAAGGAAGTTTAAATGCTGCTGTTAGCGGTGTTGCAACAAGCTGCTTTTCTTGCTTTTAGAAGAGACGTTCACATGAGGATGAAGTTGTTCAAGTCCGTTAGTTAGACGTGTTGAAAAAAAAAACGTGTTGCAGCTGCAGATCTCGTTTGTTCTCTCGTGGCGGAGCGCTCCGCGCCTCTGCATGTCTGCACCAGTCTGCGTGACACAACAGCTTTGGACTTGCGCTCGTCTTTTTAAACAAGGAAGCCATAACTTTCCCAAACAAGACAACGCAGCGAGAAGCTAATGCTACGCGTTCCAACCGGAATTAACAACTGTCTATCTTCAGGTTATGTGCCATCTGCTTTCAAACATGCTGTGGTCAGGTCCCTTCTCAGAAAAACCAGGCCTAGATCCTGCAGCTCTCTCTAATTTCAGACCAGTTTCCCATCTGTCATTTTTATCAAAGGTCCTAGAAAAGATTGTTTTTATTCAACTTCAATCTTTTCTAGAGCATAACAACCTGTTTGAAAAATTTCAGTCTGGTTTTCGAGCTCGTCACAGTACTGAATCTGCACTGCTCAAAGTGCAGAATGACATTCTTCTGTCCCTGGATGCAAAAAACCCTGTTCTGCTGGTGATGTTAGACCTCTCAGCAGCTTTTGACACCGTCGACCATCAGGTACTAATCAACCGTTTGTCTCAGCTGGTTGGCCTCCAGGGAGCTGTGCTAGAATGGTTCAGATCTTACCTAACCGGGAGAACCTTTTCTGTCATGATAGGTGATCTGTCCTCCTCTTCATCAACCCCTCTGACCTCTGGCGTACCACAGGGATCCATTCTGGGGCCAGTCCTCTTTTCTCTTTACATGCTGCCATTAGGATCAATCATTGCACGTCATAATCTGTCTTTTCATATGTATGCAGATGATTTACAAATCTATCTGCCAGTCACTCCCAACCCCTCACCCAGTTCAAACACTCTTGTCAACTGCTTAAATGACATTAAGCACTGGCTCTCTCAAAACTTCCTCCACCTAAACACAGATAAAACTGAATGCATTTTATTTGGTGCACCCGGTGACACCAGCAACATCCTTCCCAGTCCCAGTGTTGGTTTTCCCCTCCCCCACTTCAACCCGGTGGTCAGAAATCTTGGAGTGCAGCTTGACTCCAACTTAAAGCTTGATAAACAGATCAGTTCTGTTGTCAAGACCAGCTTCTTTCAGCTCCGTCTGCTCTCTAAAGTAAAGTCACTCCTCAGCCGTAGTGATCTGGAGAAGGCCATCCATGCCTTTGTGACCTCCAGACTTGACTATTGTAATGCTTTGTATGTTGGAATTAATCAATCCTCCATCTCCCGTTTACAACTTGTACAGAACTCTGCCCGCTTTTTGACCAACACACGAAAATATGAACACATCACTCCTGTCCTGTCCTCTCTACACTGGCTCCCGGTTCAGTTCAGGATACAGTTCAAGCTGCTGCTGTTTGTTTTCAAAGCTCTGAATGGACTCGCACCTCTGTACATCTCAGAACTTTTGAAAGTCCATCACCCCAGCAGAGCTTTACGATCTGCCAGTCAACACCTGCTGGAGGTGCCTCGCTCAAGGTACAAACAATGGGGAGACCGGTCCTTTTCTGTTGCCGGCCCAAAAGCCTGGAACAGTCTCCCCCTTGAGCTGCGTGCCACCTCTGATCTGACTCTGTTCAAAACCAGACTGAAGACCCACTTGTTCAAAAAAGCTTTCAGTGTGTAACTTTTATTACTTTGGTATTTTAGTATGTAGCATTTTTATTTCCATTGCCTCCTTTTATTGCTGTTGCTTTTATTCTATTTTCACTGATTTATTGTACCGGTTTTTATATTTTCTGTCCTGTTAAGCACCTTGGTCAATGCAAGGCATTGTAGGAAGGTGCTATACAAATAAAATTTATTATTATATTATTATAAAAGTGAAGTCAGTTCCTCAGACTGAAGAAGTCTTTCAGATTTCTACAAATGTTTTATTTTTTGTTTTGTGAACCAGTCCAGAGGACCTGACTTAACTTTTTTAGGTTTAGTCCGGTAGTTTTCCATATACTGTACCGGTATACCAATGAATAAATGCAGGTACGCACTCAATGTAAACAAACCCCTTTAAATGCTTACTTTACAGATCTGAGCACAACGACTTCAAAAGTTTCAGCTGATTGTGTAGGTCAACAAAAACACGTGGACGTTGGCAGCAAATTACATCAATGCAAACAAATTGTGCAAAGTAAGTTTTGTACTTTATATTTTTGGACTATGCTTCACGACATTGTAAAGAGTAGCTGTAAAACCAGACGTCATTGTGGGTCAAATGGTACAAAAAAATAAAATAACAAAATGTACGTGTTTACTTTGATGAATCAAGTCATTTTATTAGGTTATGATCATAATTATAGTCACAAAACTTAAACAGTATGAGATATTTCATAATATATTTGGCTTTTTTTTTTTTGTTGAAAATCCTTCTACATGATAAAAACAAGTTGTTTTTAATGTTTCTGTAAGTAAAATGAAAAACTCCACACTTCTTTTCACGCAGCTTTAAAAGCAGAAGAGTCAGGAGGCAGCACCTGAACGTCTCCACCAAACGAGCGTCAATCGGAGGAGAACGACCTCCTCCTTCGCTCAGTGGCCACATGATCGTTCTGCTGTTGAAGAACGACACACTGAAGCTGGAGCTCCGTCCCCACTCGGCCTCGTCTCGGTCACTCCAGTAACGAGCAGCTTTTCATCAGGAAGGAGTTCAAAACCACTAAAAGTCTTTGCTGCACTGCAGGACTGGTCTCCTGCATGCTGCCTCAGCCAAGGTCAGATGATCCAAACAGCGGAGGCGGAGGGAACCGATACCCATGGGTCGATCTTAGTGAC
>JBBPBX010006751.1:1879-12949 GCA_038048925.1 Garcialebias charrua
TATATATTATTTTATTTATTTATTATTATTATTATTTTTACAATTTAAGACAAACAAAAAACTCATTATTTTAAAGAGAGGGTTTGTTCATTAATAAAAACTAAGAACTATACAAACCTAGGTAATGTTTTTTAATTGTGGAAAAATGAATTAAGTATAGAAATAAAGCATAACGTTTAAGTTTTACTCCTTGTACTTGTTCCGATATCCACATACAGTATTTGCAAATAAATTGACAGCAAAACTGCTAAAACTAGACGTTATTTTTTTTAATTTTTTTTATAACAACCAATTCAGTTTTGGTCAAAGCTTGAAGGAGCCACTGCAGAGGGACCAAAGAGCCGCATGTGGCTCCAGAGCTGCAGGTTGCAGACCCCTGCTTTAGACAAAGAATTATCTTCTAACGCTGCACACAAAAGAACACTGCATGCACACAGAAGATTTATTAGCTGTGAATATGAATTCACATGGACACACATAGGTATACATTTGTGACAATGGTGAAGAGGAAGTGGTGATCAAGGCGGTGCTGTTAGTGGTGAGAAGAGAAAGAGGTGCTCACTACTTTCAGATGGTGTCAGGGCAGTGACTGGTTAGAACTGGGAATGGTGGGAGAGGTTTGGAGGATATCTACTGGTAAGTTTGTCTACCTCCTCTGTAACCTTGTATACAGGCGATATGCTGGGCACCACAGTGGGGGCCTTAGTTGTGAAGTCAGGTTTATGTGTGGACATCTCCGTGGTGGTGTCAAAAACTTGAGTGGGAAATATTGTTTTAAGGGAGCTCCTAAAGTCTGGAAGGTCTGTGGGCTGGAAGGGTTCCCGGGACTGAATCTCTGGCAGAGTTGTGGATACTCTGAGGAAGCCCTCCTCAAAACCCTCCTCTTCATCCTTTTTCTTTCTCGACCCCTTTTTGCCCTTTCCTTTGCGTTTTCCTCGAGAGCTTTTGTCCTTCTTTTTGTTATTTTTGTCTCTCCTGCCTTTTTTGGAGACCTCCTTTTGCTCAGCCGGTTCGTCCCTTTGCATCAGAGTATCAGACTCAAGTTGGAAGAACTTTTGCGTAAAAAAAAAAAAGTAGAATGTAAAACAAGGATTTAGGTGGAGGATGGAGGAGATAAAAACAAGCAATGCTTTAAATCAGAACACAATTAAGAAAATATCCTGCAAACAAAAAAGTCAAACTATGGGACATGTTAAACACTTCCTTTTTGAAAATGTGGATAACATTTACTTGTGTGATCAGGTCACCCTGATCTGATATTATAGCAGGTGTAGAAATACGATTGCATCATCAACCAGAGGAATCCCTATTGCACATACGTTATAAGAATGTTCTGCCTGAGAGTGACGCCCAGTCTGTGAAAGACACAACATGATTTAGGAGCACTTGTAAACACAGTCAACGAGTGGGAAGTAGGTCAGTCTTTTGACAGATGTTGACATCCTCTGGACTGAGAGCTCATCACTCAGCTTAAGTTAAATAAAAGCCAGCTGGTTGTGCACTGGAACAGCCTCGTACTCCATTTATTTATCAGTGACAATCAACATCAGGACATATGCACTCACACAATGCCTATAGGGGCTGAGTTGTGTGTATTTCATAAAACCTTTATGCACACACACCTGTTTCCTTTCAACTTAATGCTTTCATACATCACCATTGACATGCATAATCATCCATATCCTTAATAGATTCATTTTTATAAATGCCTTAAGGAAAAGATGAGCTGTTATTAACAGTTTGAGTCATAAGCTTCTGGCTCGCTGTGTAGGTGGGGAAGTTTTTTTCTGTTTGGAGCTTCTCTTTTGTTATCTGCATAATCTGTGTATGAGTGTGTGTGTGTGTGTGCTTCCAAAAGTGCACCTGATACTAAAAATGCTCCCACGGTGGCTGCATTTAAAGACAATACTAATGCTTTAACAGATGGCCTATTCTCACTTTAGGTCCAAGTTTTCTATTCTGGAACACATTTGATTGGCAGGTTTGTGCTTCGTACGGCCAGAAGGACTCAGACATGGGTGCAATGAAAACAAGCTGCTTCAGCCTTATCATTAAATAATAAATATGTTTCATTAACCACACAAACCCCAAAAGACCAACCTTGTCTTGGCTGCTAACTGCCATATACTCCATCATATAAATTGTGGAAGAACAGTACACATATATATTTTTCCCTCTCTCTTTACTGACCTCCTGCTTGCCGAGAGCTTGACTGCCGTGCGGCAAAGCAAAGTCACAGTCTGGCATGTAGTTAAGACAGTAGTCCGAAGCAGCCTGGGAGTCCTCCAGAATCATCAGCTGCTGAATATCTCCCTGAAAATAAAGAAGTCAATAAGAAATCATCTGGTCAAAGCAAAGGGATGCTGACGCTAAAGAAAAGTGACATTTTGGAAGAAACATGTTAGCGTAATAATATTCATAGGCAGCTTCCTTAATGCATTTTCTCAATACAAACACAGATAAACACCTGCATAGACGTGTAAATCAGAATGTGCTGGAAATCATGAAGTAGTTGCTTCTTAATGTTGAGGAGTGACCTGACTTTACACAAGAAACAGCTTAAAATTGCACCCCACCCCTGCCCTGTCAGGACCTTTAATTTCCCAACATGCCCTGCAGGCACAGCCAGAGCATATTTACAACCCTGTGCAGAGACAGCACTGCTACACCCTGCAGCGCTAAGCCCACAGCCGCGGTTTTCATGTCCTTTCACTCAGCATCTTCACTTAACACGACAGAACTGTTTGTGGCAATAAAGAATCTAGACTAGAGGAATTTTGTGCTTTAAAAATAGAATGACCAAGGAATAATTTATCAAGAAGAAAAAAAGAAGAAAATTCACTAACTAAAGGCTTCAAATAGACACACAAAATCAATTTTTACCATAAAGGCAATAATAACTGCCAATTAATTTCGCTTCAAAAAAATTTACAAGAGATTTTTAATAATATTTGAAAAAATATGCTTTAAAACTCTGAAGAAAAAAAAATCTATTACAAGCTGCAGGACTAACGTCTGTGGAATAGCGTATACAAAGCTGCGAGGCTCCAAGAAATGTATGACAGGATTTTGATTAAATTAGTAAATTGAATCAATGTAAGTGACAGCTCAGTGCAAACACACTGCCAGGTGAAATGGTATCCAGGGACAGCAGGGCAGCCATCTGTGATGAATTAAGTTTGATGAACTGCTTGATGTTGTGTTAATTGCTGTCCCATTGTGATCCTTTTAATTGGCTTTAGCAGGCAGAAGAGGATAAAACTATGCAAACACAGCATTTTTTTGTTTTGCATTGCTAGTTTCCATATCTTCCAATATGGCTTAAGTTCAGCTTTTTTTACTTGATAAACCCAAGCAAAGTTTACATCACTATTCTATAAAAATGTAAAACCTACTGTTCCTCAATACTGCAAAAATTTAAAGGAGTTGTTATTCTGTTGATTTCCTGTTTTGGTCCAAACCAACGTAAAGAAAAAAAATCATTACATGCTGGTGAGAAACGAAGGGAGCAGAAGAAAAACAAGGTGGGTAATCCAAATTAATCCCATCTAATTTTGAGATCGAGGCTATTCGTATCCCTGCTTTTCTTGTGTAGGGGACTCACTTGTCTAGTTACACGCATGTGTTAACCTCATGTGCACATCACCATTCTTTGATTAGGACAGGGCAAGGACATCTAAAGAGGATCAACTTGCAGAGAAAGAAAACACCTCAACTGAATCCACAAAGCTCTCAGGCTGCTTTGTTGGCAAAAGGCTTATTAGTGTTTCAGGGAGTGACAGCTTCTTGCCTTTAACCTGTTGCCTCCTGAAAGGTGTGTGGTTGATGCAAGCCTGCAACACTGCGTCATCATATCACAAGAAAATGAGCCTTCACTGAGGAACTGTACACCCTCTTTCAGTACCTTTATACAGTATAATGTGCCTTGTATGGATACAAAATTAAGACTTTTATGTTCATTATAAGCTTTAAATGCAAAATAATAAAGAACTAGCATTCATTGGTGGACTGCACTTCCTCTGCCTATCATGCCAGAGTTTTAGATTAAGATCATCTTATGCTGGGGAATGATGGAGTTATAGCTCATTTGGTCAAACCTTAAGTACTTGTGTATGAGGTACCTTTTGTAAAATTACACAGTCAAAATTTAACGGCAATGTTTTGGTTCATTTAGACTTTCATAAGAAAATTTTTTTTTTTTTTTTCAGTCATATTTTAACCATGTTATTTATACATTTAAATGTCATATTTCCCAACTAAATAGTTAATTTACAAGCTAAATATTTAGTTTACAAACTAAATACTTAACTTGCAAGTTAAACATTTAGTTGGTAAATTAAATATTTGGGTGTAAATTGAATATTTAATTTCCAAACAAAATATTTATTTTCCAAGCTAGATATTTAATGTCCAAACATCTTTTATTTTATTTCTTAGCTAAACATTTAATTTCCAAAAGAAATATTTAATTTGCTAACTAAATATTTAATTCTGACCTAAATATTTAACTTGCAATCTAAATATTTAGCTCCAAATTAAATATTTAGTTAGCAATTTAAATATTTAGTTTAGAAATTAAATGAGCCTGCCTTAAACCCAAGGCAGACAGGTCCTAGGTGAGGGACGAGACAAAGTGCAGCCCAAAGACCCCAATGATGAGTAAAACTAATGGAATCAATGTTCCCTCGCCCGGACGCGGGTCACCGGGGCCCCACTCTGGAGCCAGGCCCGGAGGTGGGGCACGCTGGCGAGCGCCTGGTGGCCGGGCTTTTACCCATGGAGCCCGGCCGGGCACAGCCCGAAGAGGAGACGTGGGTCCCCCTTCCCATGGGCTCACCACCTGTGGGAGGGGCCAAAGGGGTCGGGTGCAATGTGAGATGGGTGGTGGCCGAGGGCGGGGACCCTGGCGGTCTGATCCTCGGCTACAGAAGCTGGCCATTGGGACATGGAATGTCACCTCTCTGGTGGGGAAGGAGCCTGAGCTAGTGTGTGAGGTTGAGAGGTTCCGACTAGAAATAGTCGGACTCACCTCAACGCATGGCTCTGGCTCTGGAACCAGTTTCCTTGAGAGGGGTTGGACACTCTTCCACTCTGGAGTTGTCCCTGGTGAGAGGCGCCGAGCAGGAGTGGGCATACTGGTTGCCCCCCATCTTGGTGCCTGTACGTTGGGGTTCACCCCGGTGAACGAGAGGGTAGCCTCCCTTCGCCTACGTGTGGGGGGACGGGCTCTGACTGTTGTTTGTGCCTATGCACCAAACGGCAGCTCAGACTACCCACCCTTTTTGGAGTCCTTGGAGGGGGTATTGGAGAGTGCGCCTCCTGGGGACTCCCTTGTTCTACTGGGGGACTTCAACGCTCACGTGGGCAATGACAGTGAGACCTGGAGGGGTGTGGTTGGGAGGAACGGCCCCCCTGATCTGAACCAGAGTGGTGTTCTGTTATTGGACTTCTGTGCTCGTCATGGATTGTCCATAACGAACACCATGTTTAAGCATAAGGGTGTCCATATGTGCTCTTGGCACCAGGACACCCTAGGTCGCAGTTCGATGATCGACTTTGTTGTCGTCTCATCTGATCTGCGGCCGCATGTCTTGGACACTCGGGTGAAGAGAGGGGCGGAGCTGTCAACTGACCACTACCTGGTGGTGAGTTGGCTCCGATGGTGGGGGAGGATGCCGGTCAGACCTGGCAGACCCAAACGTATTGTGAGGGTCTGCTGGGAACGTCTGGCAGAGTCTCCCGTAAGACGGAGCTTTAACTCCCACCTCCGGGAGAGCTTTGAACACGTTCCGAGGGAGGCGGGGGACATGGAGTCCGAGTGGGCCGTGTTCCGCGCCTCTATTGTCGAGGCAGCTTATCGGAGCTGTGGCCGCAAGGTTGTTGGTGCCTGTCGTGGTGGCAACCCTCGAACCCGGTGGTGGACACCGGCAGTGAGGGATGCTGTCAGGCTGAAGAAGGAGTCCTATTGGGCCTTTTTGGCTTGTGGGACCCCGGAAGCAGCTGATAGGTACCGGCAGTCCAAGCGGCATGCGGCTCGGGTGGTTGCTGAGGCAAAAACTCGGGCGTGGGAGGAGTTCGGAGAGGCCATGGAGAATGACTTCCGTACGGCTTCGAGGCGATTCTGGTCCACCATCCGGCGTCTCAGGGGGGGAAAGAGGTACGCGACCAACACCATTTATGGTGGGGGTGGCGTGCTGCTGACCTCAACTCGGGATGTTGTGAGTCGGTGGGCGGAATACTTCGAAGACCTCCTCAATCCTACTGGCACGTCTTCCACTGAGGAAGCGGAGCCTGGGGACTTTGGGTCGGGTTCTCCGATCTCTGGTGCTGAGGTCGCCGAGGTGGTTAAAAAGCTCCGCGGTGGCAAGGCTCCGGGGGTGGATGAGATTCGCCCGGAGTTCCTTAGGGCTCTGGATGTTGTAGGGTTGTGTTGGCTTACGCGACTCTGCAATATCGCGTGGACATCGGGGGCAGTTCCCTTGGATTGGCAGACTGGGGTGGTGGTTCCCCTATTCAAAAAGGGGGACCGTAGGGTGTGTTCCAACTATAGGGGGATCACACTCTTAAGCCTCCCTGGTAAGGTCTATTCAGGGGTTCTGGAGAGGAGGGTCCGTCGGATAGTCGAACCTCGGATTCAGGAGGAGCAGTGTGGTTTTCGTGCTGGTCGTGGAACACTGGACCAGCTCTACACCCTCAACAGGGTCCTGGAGGGTGCGTGGGAGTTTGCCCAACCAGTTTACATGTGCTTTGTGGACTTGGAGAAGGCATTCGACCGCGTCCCTCGGGGGGTTCTGTGGGGGGTACTCCGGGAGTATGGGGTACCAGGCCCTTTGATAAGGGCTGTTAGGTCCCTGTACGACCGGTGTCAGAGCTTGGTCCGCATTGCCGGCAGTAAGTCAGGCTCGTTTCCGGTGAGAGTTGGACTCCGCCAAGGTTGCCCTTTGTCACCGATTCTGTTCATAACTTTTATGGACAGAATTTCTAGGCGCAGCCAAGGTGTTGAGAGGATCCGTTTTGGTGACCTTAGAATCGCTTCTCTGTTTTTTGCAGATGATGTGGTCCTACTGGCTTCATCAGTTCGTGATTTACAGCTTTCACTGGAGCGGTTTGCAGCCGAGTGTGATGCGGCCGGGATGAGGATCAGTTCCTCCAAATCCGAGGCCATGGTCTTGAGCCGGAAAAGGGTAGCATGCCCTCTCCGGGTCGGGGAGGAGGTCCTGCCCCAAGTGGAGGAGTTTAAGTATCTCGGGATCTTGTTCACGAATGAGGGAAAACTGGAGCGTGAGATCGATAGGCGGATAGGTGCAGCGTCCGCAGTGAAGCGGGCGCTGTACCGGTCTGTCGTGGTGAAGAGAGAGCTGAGTCAAAAGGCAAAGCTCTCAATTTACCGATCGATCTACGTTCCCACCCTCATCTATGGTCATGAGCTTTGGGTTATGACCGAAAGAACAAGATCTCGGATACAAGCGGCTGAAATGAGTTTTCTCCGCAGGGTGGCTGGACTCTCCCTTAGAGATAGGGTGAGAAGCTCAGTCATCCGGGAGGGACTCGGAGTAGAGCCGCTGCTTCTCCACATCGAGAGGAGCCAGTTGAGGTGGCTCGGGCATCTGGTTAGGATGCCTCCTGGACGCCTCCCTGGTGAGGTGTTCCGGGCATGTCCCACCGGGAGGAGACCCAGAGGAAGACCCAGGACACGCTGGAGGGACTATGTTTCTCGGCTGGCCTGGGAACGCCTTGGGATTCCCCCGGAGGAGCTGCTCCAAGTGGCTGGGGAGAGGGAAGTCTGGGCCTCCCTACTTAGGCTGCTACCCCCGCGACCCGACCCCGGATAAGCGGAAGAAGATGGATGGATGGATGGATGGATGGATGGATGGATGGATGTGTAGCTTAGAAATTAAATGTCTAGTATGGAAATCAAATGTTTAATTTTGAAAACAAATATTCAGCTTGGTAATTAAATATTTAATTTACACCTAAATATTCAGTTTACTAATTAAATATTTAACTTGCAAGTTAAATTTTTAGTTTGTAAACTAAATATTTAGCTTGTAAATTAAATATTTATTTTTGGAACTATGACATTTTATAAATGTTTGAATAACATAGTGAAAATATAACTTTGAAAATAAAACTTTTTTTCTTATTAAGGGCTAAATAAACCAAAATATTGCTGTTAATTAATTTTTGACTGTGTAACTTTTTAAATGGCACCCCATTCTTGTTTGCTTGGGGATATTTGCTGTAAATAATTATGTTACTACGACACCAACTTTTAGCTCAATATCTGTGACATTCACTGAGGTATAGCCACTTTAGCATAGGCTAAGGTCAGTTAGCTGTGGCAGCTATCTTTAATCAAGTTTATTACAAAAAATAATGATGTATAACCAAAAATTACTTTCTGAAAGTTTAATTAAAATACTTCCAGTGGTTCACGAGAAATTTGGCTAACAGACAAACAGGGTTACCCCCAATGTTAAAATAATGCCACATTATGATGACCTCAAAGTGATTGTAGCTCAATGTTTGTAAAAGTGACTGTGAAAAGAAATCATAGCCGTTTTTGTGTTTGGTAACATCATTTTTGCTCTGGCAGCCATGCTTAAATGGGTTGACTCCAAAGGTTGATCAGTTGAAGATGTCAACTCTGTGATTAATGGTTGCAAGTTTAATTAATATCCATTCAGTCATGCTTCACTTATTTTGCTAAAAGCACATGGAAATGATCACACACAAGCAAAAACATTATCGCTCCGCCGTCTTCTTCGGTGGCGGGCTGCATTAAATCCTCAACTAGATTGTATCTGTGCAGCATCAATGTTGATGTTTGCTTTGTAGAAAAAGTGCTGAGTTTGAATAACAAACTTCTATATTTATTTGTAGGCAATCTGGAAGCAATAGGCACATTAGTAGCTGACCAGTCCCCATGCTCCCACGCTTAAGCTCCCATGGCAAGAGGAGAACTGGGCCGGAATGCTGGCCTCCTCCCCAGAAGCAGGTCCTGGGAACAAAGACCCGGAGGTCAACCCACTTGACTTCTTTCCCTGTAGTACCAGCCTCACCCGAGGTGCACAACTCTGAAGCTTAAGCAAAAACATCCAGAGATACACACGATGCTGAACAAAATAAACTACAGCATAAACACAAAACAAACGGTAAATTTTACACTTCCCATACACAAAAAACAAGAATTGTTCCTTCTAAACCCATGACTGCACAAAATGCATGGATCAGTTTCAGGAATGGTGCTGATGACAGACTATGGAGATCAACTAAATTGAAATTGACTATTAGTCAAGACCACAAATCAACTGTCATCATCATGACTTCATATACCGGTACTGTAAATAAGAGCATGGGTGTGTTTTTGGAGTGAAGATCAAAATGCAGCAGATTTAAGTAAGCCACAATGAGACAAGAGTTCTCAGCACAAAACTCAAGAGTGATAGAAAGTTTAAAAAACTGGAAATCTGTGCACTGTCTGTGAGAAAGGAGATGGAAAAGATTGTACAGCATGGTGTGTGACAGGAACTGGGGTTAACTTTAGAGGAAAGATAATGTGGTATCTTAATGAGTGCAGGGTTAGAGCAACAGTTAAATAAACTGAAAAACTGTGGGTATCCAACTTAAAGATAATTTTGATTGAAATTAAGAAATTTGTTTGTTTGCTGTTGCTCGTCAAGTCAGTCCATGAAAAAAATGCCAATTATACTTCACATTAACAAAAGATGTAATTAAACAAATTTAAACTAAGCTCAAATTTGGCACATAAACCACATTAGTTTCTGAGCTGCTGCTGCCAATTCATGACAACACCCCTCCTATATTTTGTCAAGTACATTTTGGAGTTACAAAACCAAATATCTTACGCCTCTCCCTATTTTCCAATTTTTTCCGTGATCCACAAGTAAGAAGACACTGAGCCCCGAGGACATGGAAGGGGAAGGAACTTGAGCTGATCTCAATTCTATGCTGTTAGTGAGAGATTTAACAGGGCCCCATCGGGAATGACAATCGAGAAGAGGTTGAGTATTGTCATGGGAAGATAGACAGTGACTGACAGTAAAGGTTATAGCAGTGAACATTAGAAACGGAGACTCTGCAAGACTTTAGTTTGACTCTTCTTGTGAGAGTTTTTACTGATTATCAGAATCAGAATATCTTTATTGACATTGCACCAAGGTACAACGGGAATATGTATGCACAGTCATCCGAAAGCTGGACTAAGTGTATGAAGCTGCAGCTGGTTATCAGCGCGACCATCTCTTCCTTATCAGAAAGATAATCTTAGATATGAAAAGGGATAAGAACCATGAGGGTAGATGGTGGTATTACAAAAAAGATCTTTCACATCTTGTCTATTAGGACATAATATGAGACATCAAAAAACTCTACCAGCAAGCACAGTTAAGACAATTACATATGCAAATGTAATTGTCACCGCCTGGACCTCATATGCATTTGAGGTCCAGACGTGAGATTTAGTCCATGAACCTTTTTCAGAGCAGCCACAGTTCTGATGATGTTTCCAGCCAGCCGTTCTGATAAGCACTCACAGAAAGTTATCCAGGGAGGGGGGTGCAATAGATGCAGTTGTTGTCCTCGGTTACTCATAACCCAGGAGAAATTTGATATTGTCTGCCCATTTTCAAGGCTGTTTGGGGAGTCAGATTAGATAAGCTTGATTGATGATTTTTCTTCAGGCAGACAGTTTACTTTTCCTGCAGCCTTGAATATACATCTGGACAATCCAAATCCAATACGGTTCCAATTGTGGGGATCCTTCTACTGATCCATTGCTATGAATCCTTATCCAGATTGATTCCACCATGCTGACGAGTCCCAAACCCTGCTGGTGGCCTGCGATTCTCAGAAATTGCCTCCACTTTCCGATTAAGCTTGTAAAGCAGCTGATTTATTGAGGTCACAGCACAGATCAAGCTCTCACTCTGACTCGGAAGCTTTGGCATGGCATTAATCACTGCTGAAGTCTTCCTTAATTTCCGATAGAACAGTGTTCCACATAAGCCGAACAGTAAAGCTCCTGCCATCATAAATTCAATTATATAT
>JBBPBX010006751.1:13121-35516 GCA_038048925.1 Garcialebias charrua
TTCAACCTTTATTTATACAGGCTAGCCTCGTTGAGTCACGGGGACTCATTTACAAGAGGGACCTGTCTCACTCAGACCAAACAACCATCCACTCTCACACTCACACCTAGGGTCAATTTAGAGTCACCAATCAGCCTAACATGTAACCCCCAGAGTGTGTCTGTGACGGGCAAGCTGGCTCCCCAGGACCTTGTCGCTTTGTAGAAAACATCTTGTCAATAGAGTTGATCGTCCATGATACCAGATCCATAATCACTTTTTGTTCGTATTAATAATAATGTGGTTGAATGTTTAAATGCTCTGCATTTGAAGCAGTTTTTCAGTTCTCAAAATATTTTCTGATCTGGAGGTAAACAACACTAATGCAGGTCCACTTTTTTCTACTTAAAAAATAAAATTGTCACGATGAGAAGAAGGTTGTTGTTACTTTCACAATACGTTGCCTCACAACACACATTCTGTCAGCATGTTTTCTAATGTTTTAATGGAACAAAGGCCATCCACACTTCATGGAGCAAGCAGAATCTGCAGCCAGCGCTATTTCTTGACTTTGTAATTTAGTGATGAGACCAGGCACGCCTGAACAGTGAATCATCTCTTCCCTGCTACCCTTGAAACAGATGGTTTTTTCCTCACTGCTCCTATTCATGTTGCACCTGATTCTTAAGGGACTCCTGTCACCTCACATTTCAAGTGATTGTTTCTTTTAGCTTTAATGTCAGACATATCCTCTTAGCTCTGCTTCTTGTGCTAGGGTTTTACTGACACAATGTTGTTTTGTAATTTATAGATCGCATGTTTGATTTTAATCATTCTCCAAAATGTAATTTTCCTTACAATTTGAAAATCAATAAAGCTTCCATATTTTTCCCTGTATAAGTCACTGTTTTTTTTTTCATGAGTTAGTATGCCTGCAACTTATACAGCGAAGTGTCATATTTATGTGTTTTTTCCACTTTATTAGACATATTTGAATTGATGTGACTTATACTGTGGCAAATACGGTATTAGACCTGGGTTATTATCAATTTAGACAGGAACATTTAAACAATTATTGTTTAATTTATCTGTCTGTAAGTACTCAACAACACCAAACTCTGCATCTGACTGATTGAAAATAGTTTTGTGAGGTAGACAAATAATTAAATAAATCAAAATTCACACACAATGCCCAGAAAATCCCCAGCCTCACTTTTTGTGATGTTTTTTAAATAAACGCTGCATATTCTGCATATTATTATTATTATTATTATTATTATTATTATTATTATTATTATTGCTGCATATTATCCCAGTAAAACAAAGCCTCCCACACACATGCTTAATGCAGAGTTTATGTTATTAACTTTTCTTTGTCTATGTCAACACAAATATTCAAGTTTAGTTAATTAAGTTTAGTCACAACATCTTGCTGGCTGCCTAACCACACCCACAAAGTCTGTCTAAATGCCATTTACAAACACAAAAATGCACTACAAAATAGTATGAACTTTTAAACAAACTATTTGTTTTTTAGTGTCTAAGATTATTTCATAATAGCAAACCTCAAAAACTTCTTCATCCAGCAAGCGTGTTCCAAACACAGTGACCCCCTCGGTGCTGACCACAGCATCGTCTCCGCGCAGCAGATCCAGGGTCTCCACCCGCTCACAATCCAAGTAAAGGGTCACAGACTTGTTGTGCACGCCGAAGGCTATCCTGTGCCATCTGAAACAACAAAAAGAACTGATCACTCATTTAATCCTGCAAACTGAGCAAAGACAAATTGAAGGTTTTGTGCAGAATGTTAGTTTTTCTCTGGCCTTGTTTTGCAAATACTGTATGCTGTTTAAATGCTATCCATGGACATTTAGGACTCCACTCAAATGTGTCCTAAGTACTGTATTGGAAGCAAACAGCATCATATTCACAATTAATCTAAAAAGTCTTGTAATCCTTGCAGAAACACATCACATCAATTGTTACTTTTTTATGCCAGAGTTTTGAACTACCATCATCTGACTAGAATGGACAGGTTTTGTCAAACCTTATAAGCTGTGTTATGTGCAATCTCGTGCAAGCTGTTGCAAGATGTATTAGCTCTCAGAGCATGTGCTGGAGCTAACACTCAGATACTGCATGGAATATTAATTCAATATCTGTAAAACTGAATGCATTTTAGCTATTTTTCTGTTTTCTAGTCAGTTAGCTGTGGTGACCATCTTTAAAATGTAATGAGTTGTGGATGAACATCCAATGATGAATATTCACTGAGAGTGTCATTATTATTGGTCCAGTGGTTCATGAGATACTTATTTTTTTTTTTGATGGCCTCCCTTCTCCCCTTACAGCCATCCTCTCCACACCATTATTATGAAATATTTATTCTAGTAATTATCTAGTGGAGTTTTTTTTTAAATAATAGGATAGAAAGAAAGGAAAGACGGAAAGTAAGACTACAAAATATAAGAAATATACACAAAGAGAGCACAAGGCAAAACACCCGACCACTGTCTGTACACCTGCAAAGAAAAACACAACAAGAAAATAAAGAACTTAGAATATTCATGGCTTTGCAGTAAATTTCTATAAATATATATATACCCATATCTACCCAAATACACATACAAACAAACACATGCATATACATTCACATACACATCTACATATCTACACACGATACCTGCATACGTATGCATCCCTGCATCTATTTGTGTGTGGTTGAGAGCATGCATAAGTGTATAAGGCTTCTCTAATAGAACATTTAATAGTGACTGTGAAGCAGCAGAGACCCGATCCCCAAGACCCAAGGCAGACAAAGGGGGGATCAGAGCCCAAGACCCCAAGAGGGACCCCGAGTGCGGAGCCTCCAGGGCCACCCACACAGGACAAACCACTCACCCAACCCCCAGATCGGACCATAGGGGAGAAACGGAAAAGCCCCATCAGCGACCACACGCAGTGACACCCCGGGGCCAATAGCATCAAACTCATAGGCCCCCGCCAGAACCCGCTGCCCCAAGGCAGATTCCCAGGCCAGGACCCAACAGGACCAGAGGACCCGAGCCCCACCAGGCATTCACCAGGCCGAGCCGACACATGCCCAAGCGCCCAGCCCCAGACACCGAGGGCCCCAAGCGCACCGGCAGGTAAGGGCACACTCCACTAGGGGCCACGTGGCAGGGGCACAATGCAAGCACCCCCAGCTGTATCCAAGAGGGGGCCGTCTAAGTCCCAGCCTGACAATTACCCAGTCATACACAATCCCATCCTCATCCTCACGCACTCAAAGACATGCAATAACGACACATTCCATTCATGCTCCCGATATGCACTCTATACCCCCCAGGTCCAAGACATGAGATACTTTGCTAACAGACACATTTGACTCAAATTGGTAATGGCAATGTTTAAAAGCATCCCGTATGCAATCAGTTGTTTAATTTTGGCTTGATGTCTGCAAGACTGGCTTTAGTTTTGACCATGTTTACGTTTGCAAATATCACTTAGCTGTGGCAGCCATTTTGATTGAGATTGACTCCAAAAATTAGATGTGGAGTTTAATTACAATCCATCCAGTGTTTTATAGCCATTTGGTTAATACTAAAAATGAACACACACACAATCAAAAACATTATTGCCGTTCATCTTTCAGTCAATAGATGTTTGATTTAACAGACGGGTTAAAGATCGTGAAACTACCCACTTTCCATCAGCCAGGTTGATTTTCCTGAATGTGGGGTATAGTTCTGGCGTGGGCTGTCCATGCTGGTCTTCATACAGGAAGACAGGTGACCGTCCCACTTCGAGTCCCAGCTGCTGAACCCCCTGGTCATCGTAGACGGAGAGAAGGAAGAACTGGGAGCCTTTTGTAGCTCTTAAGGTAGTCATCAGGGAGAAGTTCTCAGGAAAATTTGAATCTAGATGGAGAGGGCAGGAGACGAGGGGAGAGGAGAGTGGTTCAGTCAAAGAGCCGAACACAGCAGGATGCACACATTTTCATAACATGCAGGCACCACCTGCTGCCAGTGAGACCTGGATAAAGATAATGATGAAAAATATGATCCATGAAAGCACTGCGTGGCTAAAAGGTGAAATAAGAGAAGTTTAGCTATGTTTTTTTTTTTTTACTTTTACTGAGAATAAACCATCTAAATTTGATACATTTCAATTATTTTAAACCTATAAAGAAATTTATTTCTGCATTGGACTGAAAGTATTGGTTTTAAAGAAGAAAAACACACACACAAAAAAAGTCCAGACACTACCAGGGTATAGCTGTTTAGTGGGAGCACTGAGCTGGATCTTTTTGATCTTGTAAGCCAGGTCCATCTCCTCGGCGTCCCTCCTGCTGGTGCAGAGACCAGCATCCAAGGACACCCCCTCCATGTTCTCTGACAGCCCGAGCGCTCGCAGAACATCAATAGGATCAGCTGGGAATGGAAACGCATAGAAAATTTACCATCTGTCCATAGAAAAGAGCAGATTGAGGAAACATGGCGCTGTTATTTCATGCTTGCACAGTGGAGCAAATCCCATCTTGTCATACGATATTGTTCTTTAATGGGCTATTTTATACTGCTTTGTATAACTTTCACTTTTGCTGTGAATGAAATATTCTAAAACACTTATGACAGTGTGAAACTCTTAGCAATGATAGCAGTATGCTTGTATTTTGTGACTTTAACTCTTGAATTCTGCCAGTGTGACGGCCCTTTTCTGTGCGGCTCAGTTAAATGCTGGTTGTTGCCGAGCTGAAGAGCAGGATTTAGTGTGTCTGGAAGCAGGTTCTTAAAGTTTGGTGCCTTCCTGTTTCCTTTGCATCAGAAGAAACAAGCTCCTCTGAGATGTGGCGGCAGGTGGCCATGCTTCTGTGGATGTTATTATAGGATGGGGCGGAGCGCAGACTAACCCATAATCCTCCGGTAGTACACCTGACAGCTGACACCTGCACACTGCACATCAGCCATGCAGCAGCAACACATCTGCATGACATTCATCATAATCAAAGACTTGTTTCCAACGTGGAAACAAGTCTTTTGTTAATAAAATGATTTTTTTTTGTGAATGAGGCAAGTTATTTTAATAGTTTAAAATATAACAAATATGACTAGAATAAAATAACTTAAGCACTAAGCTCCTAATTACTGCAACTCCAATAAAAACTCTTGAACCACTGATTGATATATTTTAATTTTATTGTAAGCCTAAAAAAACAGTCAATAAAA
The DNA here is from genome assembly GCA_038048925.1 of Garcialebias charrua. Taxonomy (NCBI): domain Eukaryota; kingdom Metazoa; phylum Chordata; class Actinopteri; order Cyprinodontiformes; family Rivulidae; genus Garcialebias; species Garcialebias charrua. Next base: position 18,329 of record JBBPBX010006751.1, read on the forward strand.
TGTATTTTGCATGTGATCCACATGATTACATTGTGTTTATTGTAGCAACTGTTACCCTTTAGATATGGGCATCCTGTAGTTCTTCTTCTTCCAGAGAGTCTGTGTTTTATTTGCAGTCGTCTGCTCATGTTATTAGATGTCTGCTGATGAAGCGCTTCAGGAACAGAGCTTTGTTCTCTGCCAGCCTCCTGCTACAGAGAGCCACTCAGCACTTACCATTCCAGTCCTCTGAAATGAGGAACCTAAAGTCAAATTGCCTCCTGAAGCTCTCCCTGCCCAGAGCTTGCCTCTTTTCCTCCTTGTTAATTAAACATGTGGATGAAGTTTACAATTGCCCAGACACCACTTGCAGAAAAACAGAGCTTATGCTTTATGCCTTTATTTATTTGCAAAGCAGACTTTTTTCCCCCCTCTAACAGATCAGCTAGCTCCCATGGAAATGAGGTTTTAACTGGGTTAGCCAATGAATAATAGACAGGTCTCAATAATTAAAAAAAAACATGGAACTGAGATCTAGACATTTAAAGGTGGTGTGACATGATTTTGGAACTATGCATAGCACAACATATATATGTTGTATCAGCACTAAAACCATAGATATACGGAAGGATCTGTGTTCGGATATTCCCGGAAATGGCCCGCAATGATCCTTAAAAAATCCCAAAATCTGGATACTTATCTTCGGCAGATCCAAAATAAATGTGGCTGTTATTTGTCAAGGGCCTGCCAAAGATAAGTATCCGGATTTTGGGATCTTGGGATTTTTTAAGGATCATTGCGGTCCATTTCCGGGAATATCCGGAAATATAAGTATAAGTATATGTAAAGGATACGGAGATATACTACATCAGATCTTACCGTATATCTATGGTTTTAGTGCAGTGATGTTAGTTTTTACAAGCAAAATGATAAATCAATGAAATTTTGTTTCAAAGGTGATTTTAAAATTGGCGCCGTGTTTCGTCACGGGACATCCGGGTACCTGTACTTACGCATGCGACGTTGTGACGTAGAGACAAGGACTTCAGTTTGGAGGCTGCTATTAGCACGCAGTGTTAATAGTTTCAACAGTGTTCAAGATCGCCTATTTTCTTTTGTATAACTTGAAAAATGCAGGTACGTTGTGTCGCATTTGGGTGTTCTAACATCGCCAGCTCTGTAGACGACTACGATCGGGTTCCAGCCCTTCACCCTCGGAACCTTGCTCATCTGAAATGTCGGAGTCCCCCTCGCACCCTGAATGGTAAGACTCAAATAAATACGGCTGCAGACCAAAAGTAGAACCAGCTGTTTCTCGTTCATCACTCGAACTAACTTCGGCTTCCCAAACTGAAGACAAATCGCTCAAATCTTCACTTAAATTGCTTATTTCCTCGGTTTATATATTCACTGCTATTGGTTATTTACAAGGTGCGTTCTCGCCATTGCATCATAAAAATGCATCTGCGTTTGACTGCGACGCACTGCAGAGTTACGTCATTAAAACTATTTTATTTAAAAATACTTTTATATATTAATTATTCGAAGCATCTGTGTACAAACAATCAAAGCTGAGTAGCGCCTCTTTCTAAAATGTCTATGTTTTAAAATCATGTCGCGCCACCTTTAAGGTCTTATTACCTCACTTTTTACAAATATATAATAGTAAAAACTCTTTAGATCAAACAATTACAGAATTTACCGAATACCAATTAAGTCCAAATAATTGTTCACCAACATACAGTCATTTAAAGCAACTTTTAATATAACATTGTTTCCCTGACAGCACACAAACTGTTAAATGTTGAGGAATAAGGTATTTATTGATATTAAATGGTAACATATTAAACATTTAGAATATGTCAAATAAATGACATATTTCAAAACTACAGCAACTGAACACTATTTTGATTTCCAAGTATCACCTTCTCAGTGTGATCAACTTGTAAAGATGATTAATAATTCATTTATTAAAGATCTTGCATTTGTTAAATTCATGTTGTCTGCTGTCTTTCATGCCAGAGTTTTGACTAAGATCAGTTTATGACAGGAAATGAAAGTGGGCAAACCCCCAAATATCATATTATTTGCAATGTAATGCAATACAGTATTGCAACATCTCGCATGACCTTTTAGGCCTCTGAGCATGTGTTGTGGATAATCGTCAACTATGCCACACTAAATTTAGCACATCTGTAAGATGTAAGATCACCCAATAATTACTTTCTGAGAGTTTCAATGGAATATGTCCAGTGGTTGAAGATACATTTTTTAAAGAACCAAACATGATTGATTGAATCCAACAGTTAATGCTAAAGTTTTAGGCAATGTCACTTATGACTGTGCTTAAATTGTGCTCTGGGGAGGATCCTCATCTACTACCACACTAAATTTTAGATCCATTTGTGAGTTTGCAGATGTTGCTCAGCTGTGGCAGACATCTTAAATGTGTTGAGTTCAAAATGTAATCAGTTCTAAACCTCAACTTAGCAATTTCTTTTCTAAATGTTTCAATAAACTCCATTCAGTAATTCAGGAAATGTTATTATTATTATGATGTATAAAAGTACAGATAAACACCCACTGACACAGGAAACAAACCTTATCACCCTTTTGCTTTTGGTGGCAAGTGGTATAGTATTTATGTCCACACAGCAGAGTGTTTGTGGAATATTTTAGGCATCTCAGGGACATTTTAGGTTTGTTGCATTTAATTATGACCTTGACGCCATGACTTCAGAAGATTTATGATCATTCTCCTTTTTGTGCAAAGAGAAGCTTAAATGAAATATGTCCCTTGACTTATTAACAAAAGACCTGAGGAGTTCAGCCTGGACTGGATTGAGATCTTTGTTCTGAATGCTGCAACATCGGACATGATTTATTAACTTTATAAATGCAATTGTTTTGAGGAATATATTTTAAACATTTGATAGAATGAGCCTCAGAATTTATTTTTCCTTAAGACTCGTCAATACATATGGAATTAAAACAGTTTCTTTAAGATTTTTATTAAATTTACTGAAAATGTTGTTTTAAAAAATGACTTACACAACCATATTTTGGAAAATGTGTGCAAACTAGTAAACACATTGTATTAATTTGTTTCTCCTGGTTTTATTGAGGGCTAAATAAATAAAAAATCCCTTTTGGCCAGATGTGATTTTTCTAAATCAGCTTTGTAATAAAAGTTGTGATTCATCCAAATTATTGATTTGTGTATGAAAATGGGGAAAATTATCACTAAATGGGTCAAATAAATAAAACAGTAAGTTTCTTAGTTACCGGTACAGTATTTGAACTGTGAGTCTGCTGATAAAGCTGTTTGGAAGCTATTCTTTCCAACACGGCGGATAATTCTTCTGCATGAATTTCTGATTAGTTTTTCTTTTTGTTTTGTTCTGAGTGACTTTTATGTTTTCTATTGTCATGAATACTGTTATGCATCTGCTTAAGTCTTAAGCTTAACTGTTGGTTAGGGTTGATCAACAAAAGAACAATGTGAATAGAAAACAAATGAGCACATTAGTATTTATAAGATATTGCATGTCAGCTTTTGTAAAAACCCACTTTTATTTTCTTTCACATCCCATAGGTTTCACCTTTATAATTCAGTCAAGAAAATGCATGTTTTAAAACAGACACATATAAAACCGATAAGTATAATTGCTAATGATTAACACGAGTTAATCGTACAGAGTTTTATTTAAAAATATTTTTCATTTTAGAACACTCAGAATGTTTAAACAGCTTCATTCACGGTTTGAGTCATGACAGACTAAATTATATATTTATTCATCAACATCTCAGAAGAGAGCATATATTCTCCAAATCTGACATTTAATTAGTGAAATGCTAAAGTGGCAACAAAGCATCCCAATCCAATCAGTTTTGGAAACAGAGATAATGGATTAAAAGCTTGCCCAAAGCACAGTCACTGATAATAATAAATAAATAAAATGATAAAACACTTAAAGGAAAGGAAAATTATAACTTTTCAAAAAAATAAATTGAATTATGAAAAAAATATCTGATGGATGCAAATGTGTACAGTATTATTATTTTTTCTGTATTGTGCAAAATTCCTATTCTATAGTCCTCCTTTTTCTAGTGTTACAAAAAAAAAATCTACAAACAAAATGTAATGCACAGCAGATTTCTTTTTGTGTGTGTGTGATACATTCCTGCAAGCAGTCAGCACTCTGGTGGCACTGACAAATTTATTGACACTTAATGAAATATGTTGAGTGATGCACTCTTTGCAGACAGGCAGTATAGCTGTGGTGTCCCCCAAAACTGCTTTAGTTCAGCAAAAACTAACAACTGGGTCCTCCTCACAGCTCTTGTAGAGAGTTTTTACCCATCACCTGTCAGGTTATTTGCTAAATCAGCACATTTGAAATATTGCATGTACTTATGAAAGAAATGCTGATGTATCTATGGATCATTTAACACTGAATGACATTTCCATGGGTAAAAAAACTACTGAGTTTTGTTCAGCAGTTGTGCTTAACTGTGTCTTCATCCTTTACATGTCTGCTTGATGACAGATCCATTACAATACGACACAATTTAGTAAACATTATAGAGATGTGAAGATTTTTTTAGGGGGGAAAGGCAACAATACATGTGTTAGGATTTTTAAAAATCCTTAAGACTTACTTAGACCATTGAATAACAGCCTAGTATTCCTTGGAGGTCATTTTATTCTAAATATTTTATTATGACAGGAAATGGAGTTATATCTGTTTTAATCAATGAAATTATGCATAATCTTGTGATATAGTGAGGTCTTGGATGATCTGTTAAAACTTAAAGTATATACAGTATAAAGGATAGCACTCAGCTGCTGTACACCACATTTTAGCTAAATGTCTATAAAAAATTAGTTTTAGCCACAGTTGTGTTGGCTAACATTTTTTTAGCTGTGGCTGCAATTTTAATAAGGATTGAACATAAAAATTAATGAGTTACGTTCTGAGAGTGTCACTAAAATGTCCAGTAATTCATGAATATTTTGCTAGCACACATTTGACTTGACTTTAATTGTTACTGAAAATGTTTTTTTAAAAATGGATTTTGCACAATCAGCGCTCAGAGAATGTTTAGAAAGCCTCACAGCCACTAACACACTGACTTTTAGCTCATGTTCTACAAAACTGGCTGAGTTTTAGCCGTTTTTGTATTTGTTCACGTGGCTGAAGTGTGGGCGCCATCTTGAATTTTGTTGACTCTAAAAGTTAAATACATAGATATAAATGTGTTTCTGTTTATTAATTTTTTTAATTTTTATTTAAATGTGCCCACTGTTTCATGAAATATGTTAACATAACAAACAAACTCATGCAGACATTGGCAAATAAAATAAAAAAAAATAGTTATTATTATTTCGGCTGCTCCCTTATTCAGGGGTCGCCACAGCAAATTAAGTTGCATGAAGAATTGGCAACTATTTTTATGCCGGATGCCCTTCCCTAAAAGACTCACTAGAATGTCCCTGTACGCAAACATACAAGGGCCCCAGAGTGTCCCTTGTGCTTGTAGCTTAATGCTTAAGTCAGCACAATGGCTTGGTGGTTAGCACAGTTGCCTATGAGCAAGAAACTCCTGGGTTCAATCCTCTGTTTGGGTCTGGGGTCTTTCTGTGTGGAGTTTCCATGTTCTCCTTGTGATTTTGTGTGGGTCCAGTTTCCTCCCACAGTCAAAAACATGCATGTTTGGCTGCTTTCAAGCCCAGACCTGCCTTGTAAAAGAGATCTGTGATTGCAATGGGATTTGCCTGGTTAAACAACTAAAATTAAATTCAAAATTAATCTGCATTTCAAAGCTGTAAAATTCACTGTACTCACTGTGTCATGTCTGGTTTCTAATCCATAATGTTTGTGTTTTACAGACTTTTTTTTTTTTTTTTCCTGATCCCAAATGAGTTTTTTTGTTGTTTTGTTGCGGCCTCGTTTGATTCTTGACTACAAATCAATTTCCGTTGGTTTAGCTAAGTTAAAAGTTTGTTTTCTAGTCAAAGGCCAGTTTTTGTTCTTGTCTCATAAATGCACATGCATAAAGGAAGCGGGGCCATGAGGATGATCCTAAAGCAAAGCAATATGGGTTTAATTAAACTGGTTTATTGAGTTTCTGTCTGACCATCTTCAGCAGCTCCTGACAAAACAGCCACTAATGCAAGCTAGCAACAGTATTTTATTTTGGGCTGACCAGTTCAGTATTTGGTTCACACAAAGATAATTCATTCTTTTGTTTTTTCTAAGTTTAGTATAGTCCAGTTTTCAACATATTTTGGCTCTGGCCGTCAAGAATCCACTCACCTTTGACAGAAAGCAAAGGAAAGAACAACCAAAATGCAGGGAGAAAGCTGAGAAAGGCAGCAGATATCCCCTCAACAAAATGAGATTATTTTACAATTTGTAATTATATGTGCATTAAATGATGACCATTAAACATACTAAATGGTAAACTGATGGATGACTTTAGTATTTAGCATGAACAACAAAAAAAACATCTGATGATTCTGTACGAAACACAAGAACTACCCAGTGTTTTGAGCAGCGTCGGATGTTATCAGTCCATTAAATGGCCGTGGTGGTGTTTTCATTCTACACAAAACATCGAGCAGAGGAACAGAGTAATGGAAGCCTGAATGCATGCAGCTCTCAGAGAAAGATGTTGTCTCTTCCCTGCTTTAGATCCATTAAGACATTTAGAGTTTGCCAACTTTAGCAGCCGCTTTATATTTCCTGCAGCACTGACTGTTTGAACAAGTTCTGTTTGCATCTCATTAGGCTTTGTATTAACATCTTTACCTCACCTCACCTCTCAGACTGTTTTACTACTAGAAGATTGGGCAAACACATTTTTACACTGCTTATAAACAAATTCACAACATGTTAAAAAGCAAGTTTAATGGTTTGAAGTATTTGGAAAGGGCCTGGAAGCTTTGAGCCATTTCATAAATGTCCAACGATTCATGGCAAAAACTAAACAAAATGTTCTTAGCCGTGTGACTTATAGGCTGCCTTTTTTATCGCTTTATTTAATTATTTATTGTTTCATATTTGAGAAAAGAACCACTGTCAAGTGGTATTAACAGACACAGTTTTCCAGATTGCAAACATCTGAGCAGTCCATCTCACAAATTGAGTTCTGTCCCCACGAAATGACACCAATCTGTCTTCATGTTTGCATCTTTTGTCTCTTTTCTCATTCCTTCCCAACCCTGTGGCCGCACAGCTCAGCACTGTTTCAGTCATACATGGACATAATGTGGTCTCTGTTTCTAAAGCAAATGTCTCTGAAGACAATTTTTATGACTCACACCACCTACACTCTGAGCTCTGCCTGAAAATGTCCCTCTCTCTCTCCGTCTCTCTCTCTCTCTCTCTCACAGACACTGTCAAAAGCTTCTGGGATCGAAGGGAATTTTTACAAGAAATGAAGCCAAAAAGAAATCTGTGCACTTACGTACATGGCCCCATAGTATGTTGGACCACACCCTGGGATGAGTGGAAAACTAACATTTGAACTTTAAATGACTTTTTTAAAATGCTCTCCTATTTTAAAAAAGTAAATGCATGCTCACATAAAATAATCTCTTTCATAAAATGCAGCTTTTGCGTACAAATCTGTGATAAATGTTGACAAACCGATGAGCAATGAAGTGCAAGTGGCTGAATATATGCAAAACACACTTTCTCTCGTGTGCTAAGATAAAGATTTACTGATTAGATGTTTGTCCTCACTACTGTGTTCAGATGAGAACTAATACAGGCGGCTGAGATGAGGAATTAAACTCACAAATGAGATTGATAATGACTACGCACACGATCTAATCAGAATGAGCAAATAGTCTGCTGGTTTATTTGGAGCTCCATCATAACAGTCACGGGATAAAATAAATATGGCTGTGCGTTTCTTGAACATTGCACCCACCTCCTTTTATTGTAAAATATAAGATTTTATAAGAAGGAACAGAGTTGTTTGAGTCAAACCTTGTAAATGGCGATATGCACAATCTCGTACTATATATATATAGATAGATAGATAGATAGATAGATAGATAGATAGATAGATAGATAGATAGATAGATAGATAGATAGATAGATAGATAGATAGATAGATAGATAGATAGATAGATAGATAGATAGATAGATAGATAGATAGATAGATAGATAGATAGATAGATAGATAGATAGATAGATAGATAGATAGATAGATAGATAGATAGATAGATAGATAGATAGATAGATAGATAGATAGATAGAGTAGATAGATAGATAGATAGATAGATAGATAGATAGATAGATAGATAGATAGATAGATAGATAGATAGATAGATAGATAGATAGATAGATAGATAGATAGATAGATAGATAGATAGATAGATAGATAGATAGATAGATAGATAGATAGATAGATAGATAGATAGATAGATAGATAGATAGATAGATAGATAGATAGATAGATAGATAGATAGATAGATAGATAGATAGATAGATAGATAGATAGATAGATAGATAGATAGATAGATAGATAGATAGATAGATAGATAGATAGATAGATAGATAGATAGATAGATAGATAGATAGATAGATAGATAGATAGATAGATAGATAGATAGATAGATAGATAGATAGATAGATAGATAGATAGATAGATAGATAGATAGATAGATAGATAGATAGATAGATAGATAGATAGATAGATAGATAGATAGATAGATAGATAGATAGATAGATAGATAGATAGATAGATAGATGATAGATAGATAGATAGATAGATAGATAGATAGATAGATAGATAGATAGATAGATAGATAGATAGATAGATAGATAGATAGATAGATAGATAGATACATAGATAGATAGATAGATAGATAGATAGATAGATAGATAGATAGATAGATAGATAGATAGATAGATAGATAGATAGATAGATAGATACATAGATAGATAGATAGATAGATAGATAGATAGATACCGTAGATCGTAGATAGATACCGTAGATAGATAGATACCGTAGATAGATACCGTAGATAGATACGTAGATAGATACCGTAGATAGATAGATACCGTAGATAGATACCGTAGATAGATACCGTAGATAGATAGATACCGTAGATAGATACCGTAGATAGATAGATACCATAGATAGATAGATACCGTAGATAGATACCGTACCGTAGATAGATACCGTAGATAGATACCGTAGATCAGGGGTGTTCAGACTTTTTCAGCATGCAAGCTACTTTTGAAATGATCAAGTCAAAGTGATCTACCTACAATGAGGCCCCGTTTACACGAAAACAACCTGTGGAAACATTAGTGATTTTTCAATGTTTATTGTGGGTAATAAACAAAAAATAAGCTGGTTTACATGAAAAATGCTGTAGTTTTCATGTCAGTCGGGTTGCCAGATAAGAAATTATGAACTATAGTACTGTGGCTTTAAAATGATAGTATTTTGACCTAAACTGTTGTGTTTGCTGAGTAAAGATGTTCTAAGATTCAATTCAATTTATTTATACAGCGTCAATTCACAAAAGAAGTAATCTCAGGGCACTGAACAGAAACATTTATACAAAATAATAATTTAACAGAAACATTCATAGATAAAATAATAATTTAACACTATTTGTTTGAGGAGCAGACTGCTTTGAATTTAACTCCATTGCAGAACTCTCATCTTGAGCAAGATGAAGTTTGTGTTGTGTTTCTTGAACATGTGCTCAGAAAAGGAGGTGGTAAATAAGGCATTCTTTATCTGGCAACCCTGGGATCAGCTGCATTCATCGTGCATGCAGCGACCGCATGATCACAGTTACGTCCAAACTGGGGAATAACGTCTCTTTGGACCCTGGATTTTATTAGTTTTGCTCCTGCATGCTGAAAAAGGGTGAGTAGCAGAAAAACACTCAGCTCTCTGACATTATTTAAAACTGTTGTTAGTGCAGAAAAACTTTGGACTGCAGCCGGCTGTATGAGCAACTTCACACACGGAGAATTTCACACCTTTGTGGGTAGGGGAGCGGGGATGGGGTTTCCCCAAAAATCTCTCAGACCTGGTTTGAAAGAATGACGGCTGTGAATGGCTGCCCTGTATGTCAATCAAGTGACAGGATGTTTGATAGGCTGACAAATGTTTTTTTTTTAATGTCACACTGCAATCTACCAGTACTACCTCAGAGATCTACCAGTACTACCTCAGAGATCTACCAGTACTACCTCAGAGATCTACCAGTAGATCGCGATCTACCTAATGAGCACCCCTGCAGAGAGCGAGAGAGAGAGAGAGAGAGAGAGAGAGAGGTATTTAAACAAACATGCAGTGCTGACTCTAACAGCTAATGTCATAAGTTTTAATGTTGAGCAATTCATTCATTCATTCAACCTTTATTTATACAGGCTAGCCTCGTTGAGTCACGGGGACTCATTTACAAGAGGGACCTGTCTCACTCACACCAAACAACCATCCACTCTCACACTCACACCTAGGGTCAATTTAGAGTCACCAATCAGCCTAACAAGCATGTTTTTTGGTCTGTGGGAGGAAACCGGAGTACCCGGAGGAAACCCACGCATGCACGGGGAGAACATGCAAACTCCACCCAGAAAGGCCCCGGACCGGGATTTGAACCGGCAACCTTCTCGCTGAGAGGCAGCAGCTCTACCAGTTGTGCCACCGTGCTGCCCAAATGCAAATGCAATGCATAGCAGCTGTAGCTGTTGTAACTTAGCTTTAGCTACTACAAGACCAAATAGCTTAATGACTATAAATTTGACAGCATACTGCCATTTTTGTGTTTGCTGTGGCAGCCATCTTGAATTGGAGTGACTTCACATCAGTTGTTGATATAGAAAATCGCTTTCTGAGAATTGCCTTCACAGCTGTCCAGCGGTTTATGAAACATGTTGGTACTTCACACACGCAGACATGGGCGAAAACATTTTTTGTCCTTTCACTTTCGACGGCAGGGGACTTCTATTTTTGCTGCAATCTCTCACTGCATTTTATTTTCTGAATCAGAAAATGTTCAATATTTTAAACATGTTTGTAAAACTTTTAAACAGAAGTAACAGGTTTGAATCTTTCCACACTTCCTTACTAATGTGGGTCAGCGCCTGTTTTCTGTTGTCAGGGCTGCTAGCTACAGTTTTGGTGCAGGATGCCAGAAGATCTGGGTGGAATCTGGTTACATGTTTCCTTCCAGATCCCATCAGCACCACATTCTTCTATCTCCACAGTTTGTTCTGCACTCGCTTGTTCGCAGCATGATGAGCTGACAGGCCAAAAGCTTCTTGGCCCACGGAGAAAACACCTGCCCCTTAAGGCTCAGCACTGAACAAGCCCTCAACGCAAACACACATTTGCTTTTCTCTTCAGAAATTATGAGGACTTGGTTGTTGTTCTTTTTACAACAACCTGTCTGTTCTAAAAACATAATCCTCTTGTGTTTGCTAAAATTTTGTTTTAAATAAAATAAAATCATAGCACAACGTGATCAGACGGAGTTCCCCACGCATCAGACACTTCCGTACAGTAACAACACACCCCGGGCACCAAGATTTACCTAAATACAAACATGCCGAACAAGCATATGAAAAATCTCCTTCAAGTTTCAACCCCAAGCTGTCATTTAGTCTCGGGGACTTAACACTGAGGCAGCTATTAAAGTGTGATGAGTAACCAGGGGTGCTAAAATCAAAGTTAAACACACAAACGCATCTGTGGCATTTAAAGCCTGCATGTGCAAGTTTAAAAGAAAATAGAAATTACAAATGACTGTTTGGGAACTATTCTCTTAACCTCTTCTGTGGCTCGTGAACTGCGGTAACGCTGCATATGCTGACCTATTAAGATGCTATAGATGTTCTAATGACTCCTTATTGGCAAATCCACAGGAAGGATCTCCAGTTAGTCCAACTGAGAGCTGCTTGCAGAAACGCTGAGCCTTTGAAGCCTGCAGGGAAGGAAATTTCTGGAAGCCAGATGTGTGTGTGGAATACTATAGATTTCAGTCAGGCGCCACAAGTGTTTTAGCATCATTTATACATATTAAAAGCTTGAAGGGAATCCAAAGAGTTTGGCTCATCTAAAAGTCTGAGAAAGAGTTTGAAGTGACACTTGCAGCATCAGCAGCTCGATGCAGACGTCAGCATATCTGACACCTCTGATGTTTAACGCTTTCTTTTAAAGAACACAAACTCGACTGTCAAAACTGTAACATTTATTAAAAGTACATTTTCACTCTTTTAAACTTCTCCAAAATCAGACGCCCTTTCCATTTGTTTTCTGCATTCACTGGTCAACTGGACATCATTAACCTCACGCAGACTCTTCCACTGGTACATTTTATCTTTAAATCATTTCTTGGTCTGCTGCCTTCATACATCTCCTCCTACATGTCTTTGCGTGAGTGCAGCTACAGCGTGCGCTCTCAGGACATGATTACCTGCAGTGTTCCGTCAATGAGGACTGAACTTGGCAAAAGGGCCTTCTCCTACTCTGCTCCTGTTTCCTGGAACATCTTACAAAAAGATCTGAAGCTCTCGGCCTTGACTTCTCTAAATGGTTTTAAGAATCTGTTGGAATCCTGGCAAAAACCAATGCAGACATGTTCCTGTTTTTGATTTTCTACATCTACCTTATAATGTTTTGCTACTTTGCTACTTTTTTTTAAATCTGTATTTCTCTCTTATTGTCTATTGTTGCTTGTTTAAAGAAACTCTACTGTTGCTGTTGTCATCATTCTTTAGTTTGTAGACAGGTCCCTTTTGTAAATGAGTCCTCGAGGCTCAATGAGATTAACCTGACTAAATAAAGGTTGAATGAATTTGCTTCTAATTTGCAAACGGATCAAATTAAATTAGAACTTGCTGCATTCCTTTGAGAGTCCGATGCTGGGTTGGCAGAAGGACTGAATCAAACAGGACTCGGTGAGGGGGCCTGCGTGCACAATTTCCCTCCTGGATGAGGCCGGGAGTACAGTATGTCACAGGAGGAGGACGATGGTGTAAACAAAGAGATGAGACATCCAAAATAAAAGCATGCTCAGCTCTTCCTACTCCAGGACTTTTGAATGAAAGAGAAAGGGGAACAAAGGAAAAGAAAACTGAACACAAATGTGCTGAGGCGAAAGAACAAAGGACTCTGGTTAATGTGCACAAGTGCAAGAATGTCTCACATCCTGTCTGCAAACATGAAGCGCTCTCTCATCTCTCTCAAACACACACAGAAAGCATATGGGAAACTTTCTTTTAATTTTTTACACACACGACCATGCAGAACGTTCAAATCCTCAGACATACAAACGTATTATCTATACTGCGAGCGCACAAGTGAGATATCTGCACCACCATATGTGATCAGCTCTTTGAAATCATCCCGGCCTCTCTCTCTCTTTCTTCCTCTGCACTGGCTTTCTTTAGTAGTGGACACAGCAGCCACTGGGCCACGAGAATGTGATAAAGGTCAGTTGGCTCACTTCCTCCTGCTATCATTTCATTCCAGTCAATGAGTTTCAACAAATCCTTCCAGCCATAAACCGTCTGCATGTGAAAAAGTGTAAAAAATGAAACATCTTCAAACCCCTCTGGTTGCCACAGGGCTCAAACCTGCTGTTGGAGCACGACACAGCAGGGACTTTCTTAATCACAGCCCCTGAAGGAAGTCTGCACCTGTTGAAGATAGCTGTTCAAGGCCATGGGGAAGGAGGACAGGTGCATGTGACAGACAGCAGGGAAGCAAATGACCTCAAATAAATCATCTGGACACACTTCATCTTCATAAATGCCATGGATTTCATAATAAAGGATCAAAATCATTGCAGGTGGATAGCTGAAAACATTATTCCACTATCATTTCATTCCCACGGTCTGGGAATGAAACAAGTTTGCCTGAACATGGCAGTGAGTGTTTCTTTTGCAAGTAGAGGGTTAAACAGATCCATGACAGGAATTTTAATCTCCTCATTTCTTCTCAGAGTTCAGCCATTCAGCTCCTTCTCAAGCCAACGCTAAAGCTTTTCACGGTAAACCGACGCCGGTCACAGACAAACTCAAACATGACATCACACAGACGCTCAACCCTGACCTGACGCGCGAAGGGCTCGCTCAAAATGCGCTTCTGACAAAAAGCCGCCATCTGACTCCATCAACCTGAAGGATGTGTAAGATAAATAAGATTAGCCTACTGCTAAATGCAGTCATCATTGTTCCAATAACTTTTTTTTTTTTAAATACAGTTTTAATGCCTGCCTGGAGCATCTCCGGCGGACAAGTTGCAGCGTCACCAAAAACGCTCAGAACGCGCGTCATCACAGAAATCAGACATCAGAATGAAATAAACAGTTAAAAGAGTGAACCAGAAGTTTTGGAAGCCAAGTTGGAAATGCATGTCAAAACTCTAAACTTGGAAGTGGGACAAGCATCATTCGAGGTCCTGTCGGGACTTTAAGCAACAAGTGCCTCCAACCTGCTGGACATCTTCCATCATTTAACTGCGTGTGGTCGGCCATAGATACTTTACCAGCTCGAGCCGTCGTTAGGTGAAGTGAAATAAAAATTAATAGATGTATTCTTCTGCGCATCCTGGTCCTTATTAAACTGTCCATCTTGCAGAGCGAGGAGAACCCCGCGCGCCTCCGCACCCACAACTCAAATCTGCAGCTCTGCTGGGAATTAGGCGGCCATGCGCGCGGATGGGGAGGTGTTGGGTATTTTCCTTGGTTGTTGGAGAAGATTTGTTTTGATGGTTCCTCTCAGTTTCCCTCTGTCCTTCTCATTCAATCTAGCCCTCTCATCATCTCCCCCTCCCTCTGTTCCCCTCCCACACGGTGTCCTGGGACGGATGAGCGGTGCGCCTGCAGAAAACTCCCTCATGAATCAGTTTTATTACTTGAGGAAACGTTTAAAGTTTTACCTTTGAAGGGTTGTCATTACACTTATAACCTCTTCACCTGTCAAAGGCTTAAAGCTTCAGTATGTAGCTTTTTTTATGAACATATTTCTTCACTCTGTCACTACCTCCTGACAGACTGATGTTAGCCAGGTAATCTCTGAAAAAAAATTAAAAAAAATATTGTCCCCTTGCTTCTCCAGGTGGTAAATAAGCATTTCTAAAAAGAAAAGGTGACCCGCCATTTTCCAGCCAATAAAAACAGAGTTTGTAACCAGCCAATAAAAACAGAGCTTGAATTTGAATCAGCCAATAAAAACAGAGCTTGAATTTGAAATTCAACAGACCACAAGGGGGCAGAGCCACATATGGCTCTGAGGGGGAGGGATCAGAATGCTTTGCCTGTTGAAAATATTTCTAAGTGCTGCAGTTCTACAGAAACTGCATACTGAACCTTTAATGTTTGCAAAGTCATGGAAACTGAAAGAGTTTCATGCAAGTTTGTTGCGACATTATGAAGCTGGAGGTTAGTCTGTTAGTGTAGCTGCACGCACAATTGGCTTAAATTCATTACTTAAATTAATGGATTCATAACAAGGTCTCAGATTTAGTCAAATCTACAGAAGTTTTAGATTTAACAAAACAGTAGCATTCTTTTTCTTAAACAAACTAATTAATTATTATAGCTTGACATTTTAAAGGTTATTGCAATGTTATGAAGTTGGCCCAAAACAATATCCATAAAGTAAGAAACAACATTCGCACATTTTTTAAAATCATATAAACATTAATTTCTCCTTAATCAAACAAGTTTGCAGAGCATTTGTTTACCATATAATGAACAAAAAGATCATCAATGGCTACTTATATGAAAGAGCCTTTTGAGATCTTATTCAGTGGCATGTAACTACACTCAGATTTGTTCAAGGTGACTTTGTGGTCATTCGCATCACATGTGTGAGATGGAACAAAATTGTGTACTCAAGGTCCCAGTTACACGCAAAAATATAAATAATATAAACTATAAAAAGCAACAGTATATACAAGTATCTAAGATATACACTAAAGCATAAAATTATATGGTGTATTAAACAGCAGCCTGAACATGAGTCTGCTGTGAGCAGATGGGTATGAATATATCAGCTTATGGCTAAGAACTCAGCAGCATGGATAATCAGCAGCAAGATTTTAATGTTCAATAATTTTATTGTATTGGCATATACCTACACTCAGATTTGTTGAGTTTTTGTTTTCTATGATAGATGATGGTGTCAGTAAATAAATAAATAAATAAATAAATAAATAATGAAAGAAATATTGAAAGAAAGAACGAAAGAAAGAAAGAAAACAGAACATATATGTGTGTAAATATATATATAGATACATATATGTGTATATATATATACAGGCAGTCCTCGACTTACGGCGGTCTCGACTTACAGCGATTCGACTTTACGAACGTGCTCCCATTGAAAAGCATTGCTTCGAGTTACGGCGTTGATGCGACTTTACACCAAAAATACGGTACCTGTAGGAATCGAAGCTCAGGCAGACCGCGGAAATTTAAGCCCCCAGTATACCTGCGCATACTGCCTATACGCCTCTGTACGACGTACGTACGCTGAGGCAAAAGCGTAGCCCCGCGTACCCCCTCAGGGCACGAACGCACAAAGCTCTTTTTTTACGACCGCGCACGCTTGCGCGGTGTCTGACCATAAACTTCCCCGGCGCCGGACTGTTTTGTATGTTACACAAATGAATTAAATTCCTCTTCTTTATCGCTGATCGGGCCTTTTCTTTTGTTTTTTTGCCAAAAGTCAAGTAATCGCTTCTTCCTCCGTTCACTCGATGACTGAAATGAATGAATTCAGGTCCTACCTGGCTGCGGAGGTTTTAAATATTTCCTGGTGGGCTGTGGGCTGCAGGAAAAGCGCTCCCTGTTATTATTTTTATTTCTTAGAACTTTTTATAACATATAAAGTAGAAACACCGCAGCAGAACACCGCAGCGGGCTGCTCATGATGAGTTCTCGAGTTTTCTGACTGAGCTGTCAATCATTTCAGTAGGCGTGTCAGCAAGTGACCAATCAGCGACCTCAGTTTGTCCCCTCTGCGCGCAGCTGCTCACATTACAACAAGGATTTGGAGCGAAAACGCGAGCATTTAACGTGAGAAAGAAAGCAGAGCTATGCCAGCGAACGCGTGCGCACAGAATGCGCGCGTAGAGTGGCGTAAAGGCAGGACGCTGAGGTCTACTGGAGGCTTTAAAGTGGATAGGGTCACTTGAGGGCCCCCTAAGTGGAATT
>JBBPBX010006751.1:42053-62818 GCA_038048925.1 Garcialebias charrua
AGATGGTCTAGTGGCAGGGATTTTGACTTGGGACCCGAAGGACGCGGGTTCGCGCCCCGGCCACTACCTTGGGGTGTCTATGAGTGCACACCTATTTCTCCAGCTCCCCGGGTGCTTTCGGGCTGCTCACTGCAGCTGCAGTTGGGTTAAATACAGAGACAAATTTCGTCTGTGTATGGGAAACATACGCAGATGACAGGAAAAGACATTATTATATATATACTGTACTGAAGTGCCATCAGAAGCTGCAGCAATAAATTAAACAAATTTCTGTTGGTGCTGTTCTTCAACCTTTTTTTTTCAACAGCCTCTCTCAATTTCAGGTGTTTTTTTTTAACTGCCTCAGAATTCTGTGCCCTTCTTTTCTTTGAAAGCCATTTTTTCTCTATTCAAGTGTCCCTCACCTCTACTCTTTCATTTGGCCTCTTGTCTCGTGTAGTTTGCATTCTGCACCTCCTCTGCAGACACAAAGGAGCTGAATGCTCCATTCCTGATCTGTAGCAAACATTCCAAACATCTATTCCAGTCCCTTCAGTGCCCGGGTCAGAGTCTGTCTCGTGTCCTGGACAACTGCAGAGACACCTCTTTAACTAAGCAGTCAAAGAAAATTGATCCAAATGCCAAAAAAAAATTAAATAAATAAAAAATCATGAGTCAAATTCTGAAAATTTTCAATTACAAAATAAAGTTTCTTTTGTAAATGTGCAGAAAAATTAATTATTCAAAAGCAAAAAAAATAAAAGATGATGTGATTGCACTGATGTTCAATATGACCAGTATCTCTAATCGCACAATCCATCTTTAAAGCTTCAGTATGTAGCTTTTTTTATGAAGATATTTCTTCACTCTGTCACTACCTGCTGACAGACTGATGTTAGCCAGGTACTCTCTGAAAAAAAATTAAAAAAAATATTGTCCCCTTGCTTCTCCAGGTGGTAAATAAGCATTTCTAAAAAGAAAAGGTGACCCGCCATTTTCCAGCCAATAAAAACAGAGTTTGTAACCAGCCAATAAAAACAGAGCTTGAATTTGAATCAGCCAATAAAAACAGAGCTTGAATTTGAAATTCAACAGACCACAAGGGGGCAGAGCCACATATGGCTCTGAGGGGGAGGGATCAGAATGCTTTGCCTGTTGAAAATATTTCTAAGTGCTGCAGTTCTACAGAAACTGCATACTGAACCTTTAATCAATAATAATAATAATAATAATATATATTTNATATATATATATATATATATATATATATATATAGTATATATATATATATGTATATATATATATATATATATATATATATATACCGTATTTTCCGGTGTATAGGTCGCACCTTTTTATGGTTTTTTCAAGGCCTGCGACCTATACACCGGTGCGACCTATATATGGCTTGTTATCACTTTCGGCGAAACAAATTTTTAAATCCAGCTCATTTCACAATTACGTTCATTTATTAAGGAAAAGTTCAGCTCAGACACATATTTGCTATAATTTTTATCAAACAAATAATTGTTTTTAAGTGTTAATCTTCTTAAAAGCCTTGCTGTGCGCTCCTGTGGCAGACATTTGCAGCAGAGCTAAACGTAGGTGCGACCTATACACCGGTGCGACCTATCTAGGGATTTTTTCCAATCTATTGGTGATAATTGGATGGTGCGACCTATACACCGGTGCGACCTATACACCAGAAAATACGGTATATATATTTATTTATTTTTTTTTTATTTTTTTTTATTTTTTTTAGCCTGGCTCTGGTCGCAAGCGGCAGCTTTTCCTCCCGTCTCATGGCTCTTTGTCTTGTCTGCAGTTCCTTGGCACTCATCTCTCAAACGCAAAGTGATTATGGATCTGGTATCATGGACAATCAACTCCATTGGCAAGATTTTTGCTATGTTGGCATGCATACAGCTGGATTTACGATAACTGGTTCCTGCTTTTTGGATTCAGGTTGCTGGTTTCATCTACAATTAAGGAAGTCGTCTGCAGCAAATTGAGACCCGATCACGCTGCTTGCCTTTGTGATGGCTTGGTTGTTGCCTGTGTACCCAGACTCAGTTGCCTAGGGCAGAATGGATTACATCTCAGGGATTTTTACACAGGTACGTTCCATCGGTGTGTGGCCACATAATTCGAACCATATTAGATTTGGATCGTCCAGATAGACTCTCAAGGCTGCAGGAAAAGTAAACTGTCTGCCTGAAGAAAAATCAACAATCAAGTTTATCTAATCTGACTCCCCAAACAGCCTTGGAAATGGGCTGACTATCAAATTTCTCCTGGGTCATGAGTAACCGAGGACAACAACTGCATCTATCCCCCCCCCCCGGAGAACTTTCTGTGAGTGCTTATCAGAACTGCTGGCTGGAAACATCATCAGAACTGTGGCTGGTCTGAAAAAGGCTCATGGACTAAATCTCACCGCCTGGACCTCAAATGCATATGTAATTGTCTTAACTGTGCTTGCTGGTAGAGTTTTTTGATGTCTCATATCGTGTTCTAATACCGGTAGACAAGATGTGAAAGATCTTTTTTGTAATACCACTATCTACCCTCATGGTTCTTCTCCCTTTTCATATCTAAGATTATTATTCTGATAAGGAATAAGATGGCCGCACTGATAACCAGCTGAAGCTTCGTACACTTAGTCCAGCTTTCGGATGACTGTGCGTACATATTCCCGTTGTACCTTGGTGCAATGTCAATAAAAATATTCTGATTCTGATTCTGAAAAAGCAGTAAAGCTCCAGGTGTTCAAGTGTTTTAATTTTCAGAACACAGGAAGTCAACTGTGAAGCCAAGAAAAATGAGTTTGGAAAGAGCAGGAGCATCTCTGTGATCTGGAGTTAAGTTGGGAAATATTTGGGTCTTTGAGGTGCAGCTGGAATTAGTTCAGGACTGTCAGGAGAAGGTGGAAACTTAGGAAGGATAATTAAAATATATGCATTAGAGAAAGTGGAGAAGAACGAGTTCATGGAGTTTTCACAAAGACTTTTAAAAAGGTCACGTGGCGTGAACAAACGTGAACAGACACGCAACAGTCACTCGTCTTTGTCTCTTGATGCCTTCTGGGTCTTCAGCTTCTGAAATTCAACGATACATTCGAGGTGGGCACTCTGTGATGTCTGCCCACCTCCTTCGTTCTGTCCACTTTATCCAGAGGCACAAAGGGAAACATGTCAGGAACACTCTGGACGTTAAAAAAGACTTTTTGCATCATATCCAGAAGCAGATGTTCGTAGAGTAGAGCTCAGCATTGAGGTATTTTATTTCCATAGGGGTCATTTAATCTTAAATTTCATACCTCCAATTCATGTGTTTTTCCACTATTTATCTGTTGGGATAATAATTAGTCATTACAAATGTTTATTTTCATATACTTTATAGATTAAAAACATCACCGCCACAGTCTTTAAAGTTTTATACAGTATTCAGATCTGACATTTCACTATGTTTTAACTGCTTTGGTTTGGTAAATTTTAAATTGACAAAGAAAAGTGAACCAACTATTTTAATGTTGTGCTTCATGTTAAGCATGTTGCCTATATGAGTTTAAATGACATAACATTGCATTTTTCTACATAATTTTATCTCACGAGTATAAGAAAAAACAAGTTGGAGGTTATAAGGCAGTTTTGACAGACAGCAACAACGAACATGTCAAAAATGTTTTCGGCTGACTGTTCAGGTTCTCCAAGACAAAGATGATTTTTAATATTTTTAACTTCTGTAAATTTTCATCAGTTACCTTTATTATAAAAACAATTTTTACATATTTTCACAGTCATTTACACTTGTTCAACAAGTTTGTAAAGATTTACAAATAAAACCTGACTTTTATTTCTTGCTAATATTATTGAACAAGGCCAGAAATACAGAAACTGGTGCATTTGTGAGGATCAACATTGAATCTCTCCAGAGTATGCTATGAAGGGAAGAAGACGTGCACCCAGCTTTAACGACAGGAGATAGAATTCAAAACTGAAGTCATAATTCTTATATGTTGCAGAATTTTCTGCCTTTCTTCAAATGATGAAAATATAGAAACCTGTTCAAAGAAGATCTATCATTTTAATCTCAGTTTATGTTTGTAACAGAAACAAACATGCTTAATGAAAAGGCACATTAAACACCCAAAATAGTTTTGTAAACATTAATTTTTATATATTACTTGGCTAAAAAGCAAATGAACATCTCAAAAGTAATATAAATCATACAGTATAAATATTAACATGACACAAAACATTTTAAAGAGGATTTAAGTGTCTAGGATAAACACAACAAATAACTTGCCCACTTTCAAACATATCCTGATTACTGTTATATGTACAGTATTGTGCTTCTGACACAATGCTCCCTGTTAGATTGTGACATGATCTTGCAGTCCTCTGACTAAAGAAAGTGTCATGATGCAACGTGCATGGAGTTGCATCACATTTAGGAACAAGTCTAAACAAGACAGACTCTTGTGCTGCAGATTTCACTGGAGAGGAGGGATAGGGTCTTATCTGAGCTCTTATCTTGGATTGTTTTGTAACTGAGGCCAAAGTCCAGTGGGCTTATTTGTGCAATGCCTTTTCTGAACACCAGATGGCAGCAGATGTCAATTTAACAAACTGACTGAATGTTGCAGCAACGCTTCAAACTACAGCAGAGAATTAAAAGTACTGTATTTATACAACTCTGATTTAAGTTCAATCAGTCCAGCAAAATTAAAGATGCTGCCACCAGCTGCTACACCGAGTCAAATTATTTAAGCAACAATAATGTTATTTTTAATAATGTACACACTCCAGACAAATAAATAAAATTTGAATAAATAAAAAAGAATAATAACTAAAAAAGATACATCGTGTTGACCCTGGGGTTAATTTTGAAGCCATAGCCTGATGTGTGGGTGAGTTTTACAGTTCTGTGCTGCTGGGGGTCAACAACAGCTCACAAATCAAATAAGCACTGCCCCCCTCAGCAAGACGCACTTTCCCCCTTAAAGAATTGACCAGAGGCTTCATTCTCTGACCAGGGCTGCACCTATACAGTAGTTTTAATCCGCG
The DNA here is from genome assembly GCA_038048925.1 of Garcialebias charrua. Taxonomy (NCBI): domain Eukaryota; kingdom Metazoa; phylum Chordata; class Actinopteri; order Cyprinodontiformes; family Rivulidae; genus Garcialebias; species Garcialebias charrua. The sequence goes on from JBBPBX010006751.1 coordinate 47,102, forward strand.
GTGGGTGCTATGTGACGTTTTATTTATTTATTTATTTTCCCCCCACCTCAGTTCAAACATGTGACGCTCACATGGCTGCAGTGGCTTCATGATCCGCTTTAGTTGTTGTTGTTGTTGTTGGTGTTGTTGTTGTTTGTGAAGTCCGCCCGGTGAGCTCCGCAGCAGAGGACCGCAGCTCCAACCCGGACGGATCATGGCGGACAGCGGGCGGAAAGTTGTGCTGATCACCGGCTGCTCCTCGGGCATCGGTTTACGAATTGCCGTGACGCTGGCCAGAGACGAAAAGCAGCGTTACCATGGTAAATGTCTTTTATTCTTTGGGTCTCTCTCTCTGTAGAACTGCGCGTGCGGGTCGCCGTGTTTCCTGCGCTTCGCCCCCATGAAAGTCTGAGCTTCATGCGGGATCATGATCCTGTGTAACTACCCAACTATTAATGTCGGATTCATGTTTTGTCAGGATTGAAAATCCAGTTGCATGTACTGTATTCCTAAAGGTGCTGCTTTCGGGGCAGGGCTCTGCAAGGATGCGTCCAGGCAGGATTCAAGGCACAGTCCTCTTTCAAGTGACTTCTCCTGCACAAAGCTCCCTTTTACTGCTGTGCATTGTGGAGGGCCTGCTCCAGTTTAGTGCCGTGTCTAATGTGCCCATAGTCCCCTCAGTGGAGCGAGTGTGAAAAGGGGGGACAAAGTTTGAGACCTGAACAAGCATGGGTTCACTCTGAAGCAGGGGCCTGGCTTGAAGTCTTCATTGGGACGCAGGGGAGCTGTGGAGTCCCACTTTGACATTGTTGTATGTGTGTTTCTGCTTTCCCAGACATCATTAATGTCAGTGTGGAAATCTGAATTGGACTCCAAATATTTTTGTTTGTTTCATACAGCCTCGCACTATTATGTGAGACCACCTTAGCAACCCCACCCGGGTTGGTGGGAGTTTTCACTCAGCCCCCCACCATGGAACCAGATTTTTTTTTTAGCCCAGAGTAAGTTGTCTGTGGAATACGGAAGCGTAGTGCTGCCACCTATTGAAAATATTTTGGGGGGCTTATGTAGTAATAACGTGATATGTAGCACGTAATTACGTGATACATATCACGTAATTACGTGATAATATGTAGTAATATCACGTAATTACGTGATACGTATTCATTCAACCTTTATTTATACAGGCTAGCCTCGTTGAGTCACGGGGACTCATTTACAAGAGGGACCTGTCTCACTCACACCAAACAACCATCCACTCTCACACTCACACCTAGGGTCAATTTAGAGTCACCAATCAGCCTAACAAGCATGTTTTTTGGTCTGTGGGAGGAAACCGGAGTACCCGGAGGAAACCCACGCATGCACGGGGAGAACATGCAAACTCCACCCAGAAAGGCCCCGGACCGGGATTTGAACCGGCAACCTTCTCGCTGAGAGGCAGCAGCTCTACCAGTTGTGCCACCGTGCTGCCCACGTATCACGTAATTACGTGATAAGTATAGATGTAGCATGCATAGTCAGGAGGGGCAGTTCCTTTAAATATAAAGTACCTTCACTTTCCACCTCTCTTACTATTAAGTCCCGCCTACAACTCCCGCATAACACAAGTTCTGTGTTAAGAGAGGTGGAAAGAGAAGGTGTGGAGACGCCGCTAATGTCGAACCGGTTAACACCATAGACTTAATATGCCTGTGGTTAACACAAACTCCTTTTTTATTTTATTTATCAAATAAAAAACAAACATAAAAAAAGTTCACTCAGGTCAGGATCGAACCCGGGTCGAGATAAAGTTTGGATTGGGAAAGCCGATGCGCTTCCAGTTATGCCACAGAGGCATGTTGGATATTTTCAGGTCTACTTTATATTTAAAGGAGCCGCCCCTCTTGAAATACTGGCTATGCATGCTACATCTATACTTATCACGTAATTACGTGATACGTATCACGTAATTACGTGATACGTATCACGTTATTACTACATATTATCACGTAATTACGTGATACGTATACGTATCACGTTATTACTACATATTATCACGTAATTACGTGATACGTATCACGTAATTACATGATACATATCACGTTATTACTACATAAGCCCCCAAAAAATATTTTCAATAGGTGGCAGCACTACGCTTCCTTAGTTGAAGCCCATTTCTGACACTATTAAAAAAATAGCAAAAATTATCTGAAAATAATGAAATAGTATCTCAAAATAATGAGATAGTACTGTATCTCATTATAATGAGATACTGTCTTATTATAATGAGATAGTATTTCATTATGAGATACTATCTCATTATTTTGAGATGCTATCTCATTATAATGAGTTACTATCTCGTTAATTTGAGATACTATCTCATTACAATGAGATAGTATCTCATTATAATGAGATACTATCTCATTATTTTGAGATCATTTTTCCTTTTTTTTTAAAAATAAAGTGGCGGAAATGGGCTTCCATATTGATCTTTAATGAGCAATTAAAGCTACTCGTTGCAATGTGACTGGTAAAAATAAATAGCATTCAGAAAACAAAGACAACCGCACAATTTTCTTGCCTATTTAAGGTTGACGTGTCCTTAAAGTAAAAATGGAAATTGTAAAACAGCTACCAACGTCCATGTGCGTTAAACATGAAAACAGCTACAAATAGCTAATGATGACAACAGCCATGGAAAAGCCAAAATGTTGATGTATTGATTTGTATTCACACTAGATTTGTTGAGCAAAGTACACAAACAAAAAGTCTTGTTTACGTTGACTGCATGCCCACATTTCAGATTTGCACATGTGCAGAAGCACCATTTCAGGATAACCTCATGGTTGATTTGATCATTTGCAATTAGTATAGTTACTGCTGTCATACCATGTATCCTATAAACAAAGGCTTTAGTGCTTCTCAGAAACTTTAGTGCAATGTTTGGTTTAGGATTTCCGTATTTTTCTTTGGGTCACAAGGATCTGATGAAATTTATCACCGTGAAAATTGACGAGCAAAACAAAAGCGGTTAACAGCTCCCTCGCTCCCCGCGCTGGCAGAGCAGATTCTGTGAGCTGCTTTCAGTAAAGGCCACATCTGAGAAACGGCGCTGATCTGCTCTGTTCATTATAGGAAACCCAACCGGGATTAAATATTGCGTTTTATTTGCAATGGCATGCACAAAACTCTAAACTCCTCCGTGTTTCCATTGAAACGTGGTTTATTCAAGAATGTTTGAGCTGCAAGTGTTTCCTCCAGGAGCCAGAAGAACAATGGAGCTCTTGTTTACCTCGTCATCAACACATGCAACTTTACTTTCTTGACACAAAACAGTGTATTTAAGTGAAATTCACAAAGTGTTAATACATAACGTACAGCTAAAAACTTGTACAAGTAATTTTCAACAACAGCTTTAGCTTCAGCCGGTAAATGCTGCAAGAAATTTTATGAAGTAGGTCTTTATTAAGCTAAGTACGGTAATCCTTTGTAATCCAAGTACCGGTAATCCAACTGTGTTTATGTTCTTGCAAGAGTCAGGTGAGACCGCCTTTATTTGTCAAAAACAGCAGGTAGATTCAGATGAATGTGGGATAAAGGGGTTGTTTACTCCTGCTTATCGCCGTTGTGCAACAACCGTGCCTCTTTCTTGTTAGATAACGTCCGTCAGTACAGCCGAACACAACGTGCAAGAAGCCGTTGAAGCTGGGTCAGCACTGTGCAGATAGCTGCTGGTGATGATGATAGATGTCCATGTTGCATGAAGGTTAATGTTGGCCAGTGTTTAAAGTTCAGAGGGAATCAGCTCTGTGTCTTGTACAGTAATAGGCACTGCCTCTGCCAAGAACTTTGGCCCTGACTCTTTCACTTTGTCACAGCTTTTGTGTGTGTGTGTGTGTGTGTGTTCTTGTATGTATTTTTGTTTGGAAAGTTTCATTTGTTGCTAATTGCATAGTATTTTCGTCGTTTAGCCAGCATTACAATGAGTCATGGCGTTTTTAGATATGCAAAAAAAGTTTTTGTGTGTGTGATTCTCTGTCAAATGAAAGTTTATGTGGAAACTTCCCAGACACCAGAGAGAAATGAGTTAATGTTTCTAGGAACGGATGATAGGTGTCATCTCGGTGTATATCATTGAGTATAGAGCACATTGTTGCTTAGACTTGTTCTGAAGAACGCACAAGATTTTTTTGTGCACACCGTCCCAAAGGTTCCCTCCACCTCAGCAGTTATATTATCTAAAACTTAACAGTGACGACAGAGTTACACAAGCTTTCCAAGGGTCAGTACCAGAAAAAATAATATAGGCCAAACAATGTTGGTTTGGGCTTGCGTTCAATGAGCCAGAGCTATTTTAGGAAATGCAAAATTCTAACTATTCACAATAATGTCCTGCTGCTCAGTCATCCAGGTAAATAAAAAAAATAAAAAGTTAAGTCAGGTCATCTGGACAGAGTCTTCTTGGTTGAATAATGTTGAATTCTTATTTTCTGCTTGACGTGTTTGTATATTTATCCATCTTGGTCGTTGTCTCTCTCGATCAGTCATCGCCACCATGCGGGACCTGAAGAAGAAGGGCAAGCTTGAGGAGGCAGCTGGAGATGCGTATGGGAAGATGATGACGCTGCTTCCATTAGACGTGTGCAGTGACGAGTCCGTCAGGCAGTGCGTTAACAGCGTTAAGGACCGCCATATTGATATCTTGAGTGAGTTTTCACCATTTTTAAACAACACTGCCTCCATCCATGAGCTCTGTTTCATACATTTGTTTAAACATTTAAACACACTGGCTTTGGGGTTTATTCTATATATTTTAGAGTAGTTATAACTAATTGTATCAAGTAGTTTAAAGAAAACGTTCAATTGCAGTAGCCTGTTTTTAATACAAACTGTGTCTTGTATTTATTGAGGAGACTTGTTTTTTTAGGCCCATTAAGAATCAACAATACTTACCGGGTACTGTTAAAATTGAAGAAAAATCTGAACAGGACTGTTTGGAGACGGTGGTTGTACTCGCTGTGGTTTTGCAGTTGAGTGGGTGGAGGGAGGGGATTGGGAGTCTTGAAATTCCAGTGGGCAGATAGATTTTGTACCCAAAGAAAAAAGACCATTACAAGTCATCATAAGTGTATAACTGACACCAGACAGGGTGCATGCCATGAATAGTTTTTTTGTTTTTGTCTGAACCAGCTTTTTTCCAGCTCAAACAAAACAAGAGTGTGGTTCTGGAGCTCAGTAGGAACTTGAGTAGAAGTTTTATGCTTCTACAATAAAAACTTCTGAATAAGTGCTTCTTTTCAGTTCATTTAAACTTTTAGTCTGGGTAAAGCATCTATTTATAACATGATTCCATCCAGCTTTACACCCCCTTCACATAATTATTCGAAACTCAGTGGCCCCTCAGCACGGACTTGTGTTACATCACACCTCCCTGAAACTGTTTCATACTGACATCTGGTGGTAATAAAAAAAGCAATAACAGCTGTAATCATTGATCTCGCTCACAGATCTGTATGAACAAACTAAACAGCCTAAAAGTTTAGACTGTTAGAGAGACGGCTGTGACTGATGAGCACCATCTGAGTTGATGATGCTTCTTGTCAGTCAACAATGCAGGTGTGGGCTTGCTGGGACCAGTGGAAAGCATCAGCATCGAAGAAATGAAAAGAGTTTTTGACACCAACTTCTTTGGCGCGGTTCGAATGATCAAGGAAGTGATGCCAGACATGAAGAAGAGGCGTTCAGGACACATCGTGGTCATGAGCAGTGTTATGGGTCTCCAAGGTATGAGCCGTTGATAAATTATATACTGTATACTGTATTTTTCACACTACTGTATAAGTTGCAGTTTGTTTGTTTGTTTGTTTTGCCTAATTTGCATGCCCTGCAACTTATAGGCCAAAGCGACATATTTTGCTGAGACTATTCATTCTAATTTGACCATTACAAGTGCATTTATTAAAGGTGCATTCTGCAGTTTCTGTAGAACGCAGCACTTAGAAAATTTTTCAACAGGGAAAGCATTCTGGTCCCTCCCCCTCAGAGCCATATATGGCTCTGCTCCCCTTGCTCTCGCTGAAATTCAGTTCTGCCTCCTTAGCTCCGCCTCCACTGCATGCCCTGTCACAGCCGCTGCCATATTCTGTGTTTATATGTTAATAAAACGTTCTAAAAAATCAAATAAAAACATGGAGCGCTGGGCCAGCACACCAGAACACCATGAAATCTGCTGAGCGTCGCGCAGCCACGTTGAACCCAAGTTTAATTCGCTCAAGACAAATTCAGTCATTTCCTCATTGTTTCAGCCATGAAGTCAGCGGAGGATGAAGCGATCACTTGACTTTTGGCAAAAAAACAACAAAAGAAAAGTCCAGATCAGGGATGAAGAAGGGGAATTTAACGCATTTGTGTCACATACAAAACAGTTTTGCATCGCTTTGCAATCCTTTGAACGAGAACGTGCGCGGCCGCTGGGGCTGGGACAGGCGGGGGCGTGGGTTAGGAGCGTGAGAAGTAAGAAGCTCTGTTTTTATTGGCTGGTTAATGGCGGGTCACTGTGGGTTATTAGAAATGCTTTTAGTAACACCTGGAGAAGCAAGGGGAATATAGTTTTTTTCAGAGATTACTTTGTCTAACATCAGTCTGTCAGGAGATAGTGACAGAGTGAAGAAATATGTTAAAAATATATTTTTAGAANTATAAACCAATTTTTGGCTGAGACCGTTTTTATTCATTCTAATTTGACCATTGCAAGTGCATTTATTAAAGGTGCAGTCTGCAGTTTCTGTAGAACGCAGCACTTAGAAAAATTTTCAACAGGGAAAGCATTCTGGTCCCTCCCCCTCAGAGCCATATATGGCTCTGCTCCCCCTTGCTCTCGCTGAAATTCAGCTCAGCCTCCTTAGCTCCGCCTCCACTGCATGTCCTGTCGCAGCCGCTGCCATATTCTGTGTTTATATGTTAATAAAACGTTCTAAAAAATAAAATAAAAACATGGAGCGCTGGTCCAGCACACCAGAACACCAGGAAATCTGCAGAGCCTCGCGCAGCCACGTTGAACCCGAGTTTAATTCGCTCGTGACAAATTCATTCATTTCCTCATTGTTTCAGTCATGGAGTCAGCGGAGGAGGAAGCGATCACTTGACTTTTGGCAAAAAAACAAAAGAAAAGTCCAGATCAGGGATGAAGAAGGGGAATTTAATACATTTGTGTCACATACAAAACAGTTTTGCATCGCTTTGCAATCCTTTGAACGAGAACGTGCGCGGCCGCTGGGGCTGGGACAGGCGGGGGCGTGGGTTAGGAGCGTGAGAAGTGAGAAGCTCTGTTTTTATTGGCTGGTTAAAAACTCTGTTTTTATTGGCTGGTTAAAAACTCTGTTTTTATTGGCTGGTTAACGGCGGGTCACTGTGGGTTTTTAGAAATGCTTTTAGTAACACCTGGAGAAGCAAGGGGAATATAGTTTTTTTCAGAGATTACTTTGTCTAACATCAGTCTGTCAGGAGATAGTGACAGAGTGAAGAAATATGTTAAAAATATATTTTTAGAAAACTTAGACTGCACTACAGAAACTGCAGACTGCACCTTTAAGTAAAAGTTCAACTGACACACACCTTTACTATAATTTCGAGCAAACAAACAATTGTTTTTAAGTTTTAATCTTGTTAAATTATTGTTAAAGTCCTCCTGTGCACGCTCTTGCGGCCGTCATTTGGCAGCCCATTGATTTTTGGCACAACACCAGCCCACATTTCCGGGTTCGGCCCACATTTCCAGGTTGTCAGCGGTGATGCATAACAATTGCGATGTATCAGCGGTGACGTATAATAGATGCAACGTATACGGCGAAACTACATATTTACCTGTATGTATTTTTCCACTTTTTTAGACATATGTGGATTGATACGACTTATAGGGCGAAGCGACGTGTACAGCAGAAGATATGGTACTAAAGTCTTAGTGTCCTCAAATGGGATCTAAACAACTGGAGTTGATATTTCTCAATTCTCATTGTAAAAGTACATTGTTTAAAGACCGTGTAAAGTGAAATTAAATGTGTGTTTTTAGTTTGTCACATGGCATAAATATGTGTTATTAATCACCCATATAAATCTGACTGATTAAAAACATTGTTTACCTTATAAAATTAAGTCTCAAAAATCATGAAAAAACATGATTTTGCCTTGCCCTGGAACGCTGGGGGCGTGTCAGTGCGTGGGCGTGGTTTCAGCGCAGCTGCGCTCGTGTCCTGCTCCCACAGTGGAGAGGCAGACAGCAGAGCCAGTAAACCTGCTCTGTTTTTATCTGAATTCTGTAACAGCAGCTACTTTTTCCAAGAGTTACGCTGTTTTTGTAAATAGTTTTCTTGTGTGTTTTTAATCTGGAATGAATAAAAAAAAAAAAAAGAGTTGTACCATGCGGGAATTGAACCCGTGGAGTTTGGGACGGAAGGCAAGCGCTTTATCCATTGACCTATCCAGGCACTACAGATACTCAGTATAAAACCACGCGGTATAAAAACATGTTATGATTTGTACGGGTGCCCTGACCATTGCGACATCCAGGGAAGATGCACGAACGAGGCATAATTGATTAGCTAGCTAACAATGAACAAAATATCTATGCTATTGCTATCTGATGCTATCTGCGATTCGCGAGTGAACGGCTCCACCGAGGCGAATTTATACGGCTGGAGCTGCAGGGGGTGGGGCTATACTAATGAGGACCGCGTGACGAAACGCGGTCCCGTTTAAACCACGCCTAAAAAATCCTGAAAAAGACATATCTTTATACACAGTTTCATCTATAACTCCAAAATTAATTGAGCTACAATTTTGAGACTTTTTACTCATTTACAACATTACAATTATGACATTTATAATGTTTATTTAAGAAAATATTGAAATTCACTTTACACAGTCTTTAAAGTTGCATTTGTAGTAAAAATTATAACTGTATTTTGTTCAGACCTTACAGTGTATAGCTGAGTACACACCTTCATTACTGCATTGTCTTTTCCTCTCAGAAAAGATAACTGACACTAACCGTGTTTCCATCAAGGTTTCTTGATGCACATTTTGAAGTACAGTATTGCATCAGAAAAGGTGAATGGAAACGGCACGATTCGAATTAACTTCCTCTAATTCTTTCTTCTACTTCCGGCTCTTGGCGTAGCAGCTGCTTCTCTGCTCCACTCCTTCCCTAAAGTCTTCCTCCTCCCTGCTTTTGCTCTTTTGCTCTTTTGTCTCGTCTGCAACTCTTCAGTGCTCGCTCGAAGCAATTTGGAACATGGATTTAATAGCGTGGGCTGTTTCCTCTATCGATAAATTTTTTTCCACGAAGCGCTCCGGACTAGGAGAACCAGCGTACCCCCTCGACACGCATGCGGCCGGATACATCATGGATTCGTGGGGAGAATGGAAAATAATGTGTTTGACCGTTCTTTCGGTCGAGGACGTGGAAGACCTTTACATAATTGGATTTATGGTAGCAGGTGCGTTGCTCTTTGGCTTGTGCGGGAGCTTCTGCTACTGGAAAATCAGGAAGAGTTCCGCGGCAATCAACGCTCTGTCGAAGCTTCCTGCTCAGAACGACTCTTTGATCCGAGCTGTGACCTCAATGAACTAGCTGCTCTATGAGCTTAATCGCACGATGGGAAAGGTCGTTGAGGACCGCAGACCTGCTGTGCGGATTGGGACTCGTTTGCAGCCGAGCGGACTACACCAGGGGGGAGACGGGGACCCGTAGCTCGGGTTGAATGAAAGCTCACATAATTTGGACGAATTGGACTTCAGACAGCACCTGGACTCAAGGCTAACGGTAAAAGTTCACTGAAGCCTGCCCTGAAGAATAAATAAATCAACTAATCTAATCGGGACACCCCAAGCAACCTTGAACAAGGCTGACTACAAATCTCTCCTGGAGTCTGAGCTACTGGAAAGAACTGTCGCCCCCCGAGAGCTCTCTGTGTGCTTTCAGATATAGCCGGCTGAGCCCATCTGCAGAACTGTGCTCTATCTGGACGATTGTTCACAGACTTTATCTCACTGCTCCGCCACCAAAATGCAACATGTGATTTGTCTTATCTGTGCTTGAGCTGGTAGAGTTTTTTGACTGTATCATAGAATGTCCTGTAAGACAAAATGTGATAGAATCTTTTTTGAATACCACTGATTATCCTATTGTAACTTCCTTTTTTTCCATATCTGATTGTTGCGGCGCAATTTAATTATTGCTGCGGCTGTTGTGCACACGTCCCCTCTCAAGGACAGTGTGTGCGTCAATTGCAATGTTTTTGTGCTTCGGTGCAATGACGATGCCAATAAAGATATATTCTATTCTATATTCTAATTCGCAAAAAAGTTGATACGTTCGCTTGAGGTAGTTTTGGGGTTTTTTGAAACAGAGCTGATGCACAAAACGAGAGATGGAAACAGATTTGCCGACTTAGTTCTGACGTAGCGAACATTCACGTCGTGTGACTGATCAGCTGTTTCCGCTGTCTCCCCGGATGTACCATAACGCGCGGCAACATGGCTGGAAACAATAGATGTGTATGTCTTTCTCTTCGTCTCCGGACAACATGTAACATCGCTAAAACTAGTTGGCATGACAGAATAAATACAACTTGCCCGATAGCAACACATTCCTGAAATATTCTCTCCATTTTGCCGAGATGTGTGGTTCGGTTCCTGTTTTCAACCGCTACTTCCTGTTTACTATAGACATGCGTAACGCTGACGTCTGACGTAATGCCGCTTTGCGTGGCCTGGTGGATTCGCTTCAAGCCAGTTGATGGAAACACTTCTGATTCGCATTAATTTTTATTTACATTTTTGCGAATTTTCAAAAATTTGCTCAAAATTCAAATTGAAAATAGATGGAAACACAGTTAATGAAGGAACATTTTAAATTTTAACTTTTGGGGGATTTTTTTGTATTTCCAATACATGTGTTTGATATGTCTTGGGTCAAATATCAAACACTTGAAACACATTTCAGTGTTTACTTTTACTATCTGAAAGCACCCTGAGGTTAGGCTTTAACAGAACAAGTTAAAGAGTTTCTAAACCAACTTCTTTTATGTGTCTAAAACTTGAATACAACTGCAGCCTTCTTGTTTAAAGTACAAAGTACGGTAGTTGTATCCTTTATGCATAAAAAACATGTTGATTTTGGGTGTATTTAGATGCTTCATATTAGAATGCAATGCTATACTTTAACTCCCTTGTGTTTTGTTCTTGCATCAGGAGTGGTGTTTAATGATGTTTACACTGCCTCTAAATTTGCAATGGAAGGATTCTGTGAGAGTATGGCTGTGCAGCTGCTGAAGTTCAATGTCCGGTACATTAATCTATTTCTTTTGTCCTGTTTTCACATCAGCTTTTACTCTATTTTTTACAAAACATGCTTCCTCTCAGATCTGCCTGTGTCTGTCTTGCTTCAGGTTGTCCATGATTGAACCTGGCCCGGTGCACACCGAGTTTGAGACGAAGATGTTGGAGAACGTGGCCAAGATGGATTTTCCCGGGGTTGATGCAGACACGGTTCGATATTTTAAAGATGTTTACCTGCCATCATCCACAGATATATTTGAAGCCATGGGTCAGACACCAGACGACATAGCTAAAGTAAGGAAATGACTTATCTAACTCGCATTTGACCAACTTTTTACCTGAACTTAAAAGCATTGTTTGTTTTTCTCACACGCTGATACAAAATTTTGAAAAGTTTATCAAATCACCCAAAACTTTTTTTTTTCCTTTTTTTTTCCTAGTGCACTAAGATGGTAATTGAGTCAGACAGCCCTCGCTTTAGGAATCTGACCAACAGCCTCTACACACCGATTGTGGCCTTAAAGTATGCGGATGAGACTGGCGGCCTGTCTGTGAACACCTTTTACAACTTGCTATTCAATTTCGGCCCACTCATGCACATCACCATGAGCATCCTCAAGTGCCTGACGTGTAGCTGCCTGCGCAGACGCACTATCTCTCCTAACTGAGTACTGTGTTGAACCCTTCTGTTCCTCAGTGTCTTTCTTTGAGGTCCTGGACTGAGCAGCCGAAAATCAGTAGCTTTGAGAAAAGAGGTCTCCTTTTAGTTCAGACAACCATGATAAGCTTTGCCAGACAACATGCACGATTGCACATTTTCCACAGAGATGATAACTGCAGGGTGCTCTAATGTGCTGGGAAAAAAAAGCATACACTAGAACACAGAAATATAAAGCATTACATTGGATGATTGCATTGATATTTATTGAAACGAATGCAACAATTGAGGTTTTTTTTTTTTCCATTATCTAAAATTGAATGTTCTGTCAGCGCACAGACAGAACATGAGATGCAAATCTCATGGACAGAAATTAAAGCACAAAAACTGAACTCAGTTACTATATTAAACAAAGAAATTATTGAAATTATAGAAACGGGGAAATTATGACTTGTAGCCTATATAACTTTACACTCAGGCTTATAAAAGTTATGAGTCAGAGTCAGAATATATTAATCTGTATTGTATTGTTTTGTGTCCCTAATTTTATGTTTGCTTTGTTGTAGTGTTCTCTTGGTCATAACTGCTGTTCAATCAGGTTTTTAATCTTTTGATAAGTGGAACATTTTTGTTTTTTAAACGTTCAAGACAATGTGGGTCAGACATTTTTAATTTTGGAATTTGATTTTGACAATAAACAATGTTCTGACTTGGATATTATAATTTTTAAATGTCATAATTCTGTCTTAATATTCAAGGTATATTTGAAAAAAAGTTTTGCTAAAGTTTTCAAGCCCCCTGTGAAACTCCTTTGATACCACGAGGGGGCGGTATTTCACTGTTTTCTCTCACTGCAGACATTTTGGCACCAGCACAGATAAGGAAACAACAAATTGAACTTCTTCCACGTTGTTGTTTTGGGGTCTGGTACTCAGAGTCACTGCTGGGACACCCAGTCACATCAAAACCTGCTGTTAATGAAATTTATTTTTTGTAAAAGTCTGAGCTTCCTTAGACTTGTAGCTGTGAGCTGTGTCCATAACCAGATACTGAACAGTTTAAATTATAAACAATGAAAATAACTAGTTGTAGTAGCAGATGTTAGCAAGGACATTTAGTAGCACATTTGCATACAAGCACATATGAGGCTACCAGCAGAGCACATACTAGTTCTTGTATATGCATTTTGAGTGTGCTAGCCAGTGTTGCCAGATAGAGTTGAGGTTTTCCAGCCAAAAAAATCTGTTAAAAACCACCACATCACACGAAAACCCGCCCAATCAATATACTGTATTGTTATATTTACTGTTTGGACATGAATGCACATCAAAGTCACGTTCGCGTGCAAAGTTGCAGGGTGTTCAAATACAGTACTTATTTTCCTATACTGTATATATACAGTATATAATATATATACAGTATATGTGTGTGTGTATATATATTCACACACATGCACAATACACCCCCCCCACACCTTACTTCTGCTGAGGTCACGCTGAGATGCTCTTCATCCGGTGACTTACCTCACCACCGGATGAAGAGCATCTCAGCGTGACCTCAGCAGAAGTAAGGAGGACTTTCAGGAGGATCAACCCTCACAAAGCAACTGATCCAGACAACATCCCTGGGAAAGTGTTGAAAGAATGTACCGATCAGCTCTGCGAGGTGCTGGCCGACATCTTTAGCACATCACTTACCCTGGAGACAGTTCACATCTGCCTGAAGACTGCCACCATCATCCATGACCCACATCAAAACAACCATCAACATCAATGAGGACCCTCATCAGTACACGAGAACCGATCAAGAGAGGATGCCATCTCCTCTGTAGTCCACACTGTGCTCAACCGCCTGGAGCAGAAAGACTTACGTCCGTATGCTCTTTGTGGACTTCACGTCTGCTTTCAACACCATGATCCCCCAAACCCTGATGGACAAACTATTCACACTAGGACTAAGCCCCTCCATTTGCAACTGGGTACTAGACTTCCTAACAACCAGACCACAGTCATTGAGGATCCAAAACTTCTCCTCCTCCACCATAACCCTCAGCACTGGCTCTCCTCAAGGATGTGTGTTGAGCCCTCTCCTGTTTACTCTGCTCACGTATGATTGTGCAGCTACCCATCCAGGCTGTCATATTGTAAAGTTTGCAGATGATACAGCGTTGGTGGGACGCATCACAAACAATGATGAGTCCAGCTGCTGCAAAGAGAATAACCTTCACATCAATGTGCATCCTGCCGCAAGAGCCTCCAGCGCATCGTGAGAGCAGCTGAGAAGATCGTCGGCACCTCCTTCCCCTCACTGCAGGACTTACACAGCAACCGCCTCACTCGGAAAGCCCTCTGCATGGCAGGTGATCCCACACACCCACTACACAGCTGCTTCAGACTGCTGCCATCAGGGAGGAGACTGAGGAGTCTCCAGGCTCGAACCAGCAGACTGAGAGACAGCTCTGTTCATCAGGCAGTCAGGATGCTAAACACTCTGCCTGCTCTGCCTCCCCTCCCATTTGAACTGCCTTAACACAAAAAACTTTCTCACACATTACCACACAACACAAAGATTTTAACACTGGACTCTGTGTCATCAAACGGGTTATTCACTAAACTCTCGGTCATGTGCTCATTCAGTTTGCACTACTTCTCATATTTGCACTAATGTTTGTATTACATTACTGCCTATAGTCATACTACTGTTTACATTCACTGTTTACATTTATTAATACTGTTTACATTTATTACTACTGTTTACATTTATTACTACTGTTTACATTTACACTACTTTTATATCTACACTACTGCTGATACATATACAGTATTCTCTGACTAGCCTTATTTAAGGATGCCCAATGTGCCTTATGTGCCTTACTGCATATGCCACTTTGCCTCTATACCAACATCAACTACCTCATACATATACTGTGTACATTAACTCATATGCTGCTTTGCCACTCTTTGCAAATGTCAATGCTAGAACCTTCAGTTTATTTTATAGATATACTTTTTATACTTTTTATACTACTATGCAAAAACTCAGGACAGTATTACACTTTTATTATTTCATTTTATGCTTATGTTCATTAAATGTTTAGTGTTTTAGTGTTGGTGTAAATTTTCATACTTTTATACTACTATGCAAAAACTCAGGACAGTGTTACACTTTTACTATTTTATGCTTATGTTTATTAAATGTTTAGTGTTTTTGTGTTTAAATTCATTCATTCATTCATTCATTCAACCTTTATTTATACAGGCTAGCCTCGTTGAGTCACGGGGACTCATTTACAAGAGGGACCTGTCTCACTCACACCAAACAACCATCCACTCTCACACTCACACCTAGGGTCAATTTAGAGTCACCAATCAGCCTAACAAGCATGTTTTTTGGTCTGTGGGAGGAAACCGGAGTACCCGGAGGAAACCCACGCATGCACGGGGAGAACATGCAAACTCCACCCAGAAAGGCCCCGGACCGGGATTTGAACCGGCAACCTTCTCGCTGAGAGGCAGCAGCTCTACCAGTTGTGCCACCGTGCTGCCCATGGTGAAATCCGGGGCGGGCGTTCTGATTTTGGTCAGCCGCTCTCAGCCTGTCCATGGTGACAGTAACAGTAACCATGGTAAATGGTTACTGTTGCACCGAGGGACTGAGAGAAACGCAATTTCAATCCTGTGTATGTCCTGTACATATTGCAGTTCTGACAATAAAGTTGACTTTGACTTTGAAGAAGACAAAGGAGATGATTGTGGATTTCA
>JBBPBX010006752.1:0-27472 GCA_038048925.1 Garcialebias charrua
GGCACCATCGGCGATAAATCTGCAGCTGCCTGAGACATCCACAAAGTTCACAGAGACGTTTCCAGCTCGTAATTAATCCATATGAAGCCATCCTGGTCACCAGTCTTCGGCCGGCTCCCGTGTTAGCTCCCGTGTTAGCTTCTGGAGCTAGCCAGGCCAGAGCCTGGCCGGAGGTGTTCCCGCGGCGGCCTGGCACGATCTGCGATAAATCCGCTGCTGCCTTAGACATCCACAAAGTTCACAGAGACGTTTCCAGCTCGTAATTAATCCATATGAAGCCATCCTGGTCACCAGTCTTCGGGCCGGCTCCCGGCAGCTAGCCTAAAATGGCGTCCGGTGTTCTACATGAATTTGTGACCGGAGACCCCAGTGACTGAACCTAAAACGCCGTCCGGTGTTCTACATTAATTTGTGACCGTGTAAACTGAAGACCTACTTCCTGTTGCCCAAGATTGCTCAAAAATGATCAGAAATGATCTTTTTTATCATAATTATTATTTATAAAGCCTTTAAAACAACCATAGCTGCAACAAAGTGATGTACACATGAAATTAAGAACATTTAAACACAAAAAAAAAAAATATATATATATATATATATATTTTTTTTTAATACAGTAATTTCATATTTTTATTAAATATGATATGTTCGTAGGTCCCGTGGTTCGCAGGTCGATGGGGTCGTAGGTCGGGGGTCACCTGTATATATATATATATATATATATATATATATATATATATATATAGATGGATAGATAGATAGATAGATAGATAGATAGATAGATAGATAGATAGATAGATAGATAGATAGATAGATAGATAGATACACAGAATGTCATAAAAACTTATCTAATTCCTCAGGAAAATATTAATTTGCAAGAACATAAGTTTTGTCCTACAGATTATAAACTCTTATTTGCCATAGGTGTTGAGAAATTCCAGAAGTTTGTTCAACTCAGTTCTGGTGGTTTTGGAGTGATGACAGGATGCATCCATGCAGCCCACGTGAATTATAATTCTGTGGACAGAGGGTGGGAGTGTGTGCAGGCTGGGGAGTTTTGCAAGAATGATGAGGACTGTGGCTCCTTGGATACAAAGTGTAATGACATTGAAGTAATTAATTTATTGTGGGACTGAATATCAGTGAATGAGCGTGGTCGGATGAAAACTTGTGTGAAGAGATGCTGATGGTGGACAATTGGTGCTGTGTGGAGGGAGGGGGAGACATGAAGATGATTTCTGCAACAATGATAACAACAGTGGAAAAAGACAGGCGAGCCATTTCACTAGTGTGATCTGCTTTGTGGAGACACAGTGAGGGACAGGAAATCCGAAGGGGGGAGTATTTTGAAGAAAAAGTGAAGTTTGTTGTGGACTTTGGGTGTCTCCAGTAGGGGTGGGCGATATGGCTCAAAAATTATATCGTGATATTTCAGAGCATTATCACGATAACGATAAATTTTGTGATATAACCCAAAAAAAATCTAATTAATTTATTTTCCAAATTTACTTAACATGTTGCTTTGCAGTATTATATAAAATAAAAATAAAAAACAACAAGGGGTAATTTTACTGAAATTACTTTATTTAGTAAAGTATTCAGTCTCTAAGTATAAAAATAAAAAAATAAAAATGATCTGTCATTTAGATTGAAAAAGTCTGCACAAAATATAGATCAACAAAATCCACCTCAAAAACTAAAGTGCAGGTGTAGTTTCCTAAAACAACTACCGGTAAATAAATTAAGCTTAAAGGGCGAGATACACTCGAGCGTCCTCACGATACGCCTATACGCAGCGTACGTACGCTGTGGCAAAAGCGTAGCCCCTCAGGGCATGTACGCGCAAAAGTATTTTTTTACTACGCATACGCGATGCGCGGTGTCTGACCATAAACTTCCCCGGCGCCGGACTGTTTTGTATGTTACACAAATGAAATAAATTCCCCTTCTTTATCGCTGATCGGGCCTTTTCTTTTGTTTTTTTGCCTAAAGTCAAGTAACCGCTTCTTCCTCCGTTCACTCGATGAATGAAATGAATGAATTCAGGTCCTACCTGGGTGCGCGATGTTTTAAATATTCCCTGGTGGGCTGTGTGCTGCAGGAAAAGCACTCCCTGTTATTATTTTTATTTCTGAGAGAACTTTTTATAACATATATAGTAGAAAGACCGTATCAGAACACCGCAGAAGTCTGAGCGAGCTGCTCATGATGCATTCTCGAGGTTTCACTTTGAGCTGACTGAAATCTGTCAATCATTTCAGTAGGCGTGTCAGCAAGTGACCAATCAGCGAGCTCAGTTGAGTCCCCTCCGTGCTCAGCTGCTCATATTACAACAAGGAGAACGCGAGCGTTTGAAAGCTGATAGTTTCTGAAAGTATAGAAGCGAAAACATACGCACAAAATATGCGCGTATACGCGCGTATACGGAGGACGCTTCAGTGTATCTCGGGCTTTAGATCTGTTGAGCAGACTGTGTGAGACAGCTGAGCCGGGCGTGTAACGACAGTTTAGAGCGAGGGAGAGATGAAGCACACGCTGCAGCGCGGGGCGGGGGGAAGGGAGGGGGAGTCAGTGGATCTGTCTGTACCTGTGCAGTTTAAGCAGGGGGAGAGACGGCTGACACGCATTGTTTGTTTTTAGCATTTTAGCTAGCGTTACACCAGTACCGACAGGTGGAAGGAGGTGCGCAGCTCGGTTTGGTCTTTTGAAGTGCTCGGATGTTAAGGGGGCGGGGCGTCCCGATGTATTAAATCATGAAATTAGCATATCATGATATAACTTTTTTGCCCGGGCAAGCTTTTTTTTTACCGGTATACCGGGAACAATATGATATGGCCCAGCCCTAGAAAAATTGAAGTTTGCTGTGGACTTTGGGTATCCCCAGTCAAGAGGGAGAAGTCTTGCAGACTGAAAGTGTCAAATCAGTTTTTCAGCTGGATGCTATGATGCACTGAATGATGAGGGTGTTTGTCTCTCCAGTCGTGATGTGACCTGTAATTTTTTTTTTTAACAGTGTACTGCTGAATGAAGAGATGAGATTCACACAAGAAATATGTTTTTTTTGTTTTTGTATTAAACATAAACATTAGGACACAAAATTAAACTGTTGAAATAAAATAATGAATTTAACCCTTGCTTTAGTTTCAGTTAGTTTAGTCCATACCTGCAAACTAGTCGCTTTTCACAGAAATTCGCCAATTTCAAACTAAAATATGTCATTTACGTGAGTTGTGTAGATATGAAGACTTTTTGTTTTTGGGGGGAGGGGGAGGGGTCAGTGGCATGTTGGATGACATAATCTCTTTTTAGTGTTTTGTACTTTTCCATTAATTTTACTCCCATTGTTGTTGTTAAGCACTTTGATAACAGTTTCTGTTTTAAATGTGCTCTACAAATAAAGTTAACTTGACTTTAAGAAACAGTGTTCCTCCTCGATCACTTGACTCAGCAGGCGCTCATCTCTTTGGAAGTTTTTGTCGACTGGGCAGAGGTAGGAGGGCAGAGACACCTCTGTGTCGCGCACTAGCTTACAACTATGATAGTGACTTCAGCTGTTGACGCAGGAGATCGTAGGAGAAACGGAGTGTGTAGCATCTAAGCTAGTAGGGCTGGACGATATGGCCAAAATTTTTATCACGATATAGTTCTTAATTTCGGTCGATAACGATATAATTCGATATCGATATAAACAATATAAAAGCCTAAAAAAAACTATAAACTATACAAATAAATTAATGTTCACCTTGTATTTGTATTTAGCCTCCAAAAAGATGGAAATCACCATCAAATAAACATACCATACCATACCATACCATACCAGTTTATTTATAAAGCACTTAAAAATACAGCAGCAGCCGTCCGAAGTGCTGTACAAGAATAAAAACAAGCACAAAACAATAAAAACAATCAATCTCAATCATATAAATATCGGTACATCACAAGTAAAATAATACAACACTAAAACAGAGATGTGAACTCATTCTGGTTTAAAAGCCAATGAAAACATATGTGTTTTTAAACGAGTTTTAAAAACAGATATTGATGGGGCCTGCCTGACCTTCAGTGGCAGCTCGTTCCACAATTTAGGAGCCAGAGCTGAAAATGCTCTGTCTCCTCTGGTCTTATAAAAGGTTTTTGGGACTGCTAAAAGCATCTGGTCAGCGGATCTGAGAGCACGTGATGGCACATAAAGTTGAAGCAGTTCAGACAGATAACAGGGACTAAAACCGTTCAAAGACTTAAAAACAAACAATAAAACTTTAAAATGGATTCGAAACTGGACAGGAAGCCAATGAAGGGACATTAAAACTGGAGTGATGTGCTCACGTCTGCCTGTACCAGTCAAAAATCGTGCAGCAGCATTTTGTACCAGCTGCAACCGAGAAAGCGAGGCCTTATTTACTCCAATCAGAAGAGAGTTACAATAATCCAGGCGTGAAGTAATAAAAGCGTGGATTACGGTCTCTAAGTGGCGTCTAGAAAGGAGGGGCTTGATTTTTGACAGGCGCCTCAGATGAAAGAACGAGGATTTAACCATGCTGTTGATGTGACAGTCCAGTTTCAGGCAGGGGTCAATTTTCACTCCTAGATTTGTCACAATCGACTTTTCATATGGGGCCAAAGAGGAAAAATCAAAAGTGGTGGGACTGTCAGGAGCACTAGATCTAAAGACCATAACCTCGGTCTTTTTATCATTAAAATGAAGGAAATTAAGCGCCATCCACCCTCTAATGTCACCAAGACAGTCCAGAAGAGACTGCGTGGAGCCATTTTGTTTTACAGGAAAATAGACTTGACAGTCATCCGCATACAAATGAAACTGCACACCATGTTTCCTGAAAATAGAGCCGAGTGGCAGAAGGTAAAGTGAGAAGAGCAGAGGACCAAGGATAGATCCCTGGGGTACACCCCAGGGGAGGGCAGCAGATGCAGAGGTAAAATTATCAATCTTCACACTGAAACTTCGATTTGAAAGGTAGGACCTAAACCACTGCAGAGCTGAGCCAGTGATGCCCACCCATTGCTCCAATCTGGAGATAAGAATTTCATGGTCGACCCTGGACATAAACTTCTCAACCCAATAATTCTCAGTCGGGTCATCTGGACAGTTTATTTTTTATAGAAACGTTTCACCCTCCATCCAGTTTCTATAAAAAAGAAACTGTCCAGATGACCCGACTGAGAATTATTGGATTTGGTACCTGGAGTAATGAGCATGAACTTTCTTGCCATAAAATTCTCAACTGTGTCAATATTAATAGTTTTAACTTTAAACATCTTTAAAATTTACAGCATTGAAATTCATAGTTAATTAAATAAAACTTTTGGGTGTTGTTATTTATAAGAAGCTGACATAGAAATCTCATGGAAATTACTTAAGAATAAAAATAACAAAATCAATTGCATTACTGTATCAAGTAAAATAGTTTTTGAATGACAAAGTTTTGAATATATTATATAATGTAATGATTGTTCCATATTTAATCTGTTGTATTGAAGTTTGGGGAAAAGCATGTAAAACTTACAAACCCTGTTTTTATTTTATAAAAAAGAGATATAAGAATTATTAGTAGGAAGGGCTATGGTCACCAAACAAATATTTCATCAGTTTAAATTATTAAAATTTTATGATTTGGTTGAACATAGTATTTTACAAGTCATGTATAAAACTAAAAAAAAAATTACCCCCAAATATTCAATTAAAATTTGTTTAAAGTTATTAAACCCTGAAGGGAATGTAAATGTTTGTAAAACCTCCATTTAGGACTAGTTTGAAGGAGCTGAGTTGTAAATCAGGAAACACGATTGTGTTGACTTGATTTCACCATAAACATTTCTAAAACTATATATTTTAAAAGATGATTAAATCAAAGTTGTTGGGAAGGTGTGGTGCAGGTGAAATGAATGTTGTTTTTTTATAGTTATTTTGTATTTTTTAAACAAGAGGCAGATATTATAACACTATTTTCCTCTTTCTGCACATTTTCATTCAGTGTTTTTTTTTTCTCTCTGATGAATTTGTTTTATTTTGAATAAAAAAAACATGCAGCGCTGCTGGGGCTGTTTGTTTACGTCGTAGTTTCAGGGAAACGTTGGCTCAAACTTTATTGTTCTTCATCTTCTGACTCTCATCATATTATATCGAGTGGAAACTCTTCAGATTATTTAGATGTTCCCACCGCTAGTTAGAACGACTCCGTCACGTTTTGCAAAATAAAGAAACCGAGTAGGACTCGCTGCAGAAGCCTGCAGTTTAACAAAACCGAACTACGTCCACACCGACGAATTAGTCTTTCCTCTCATCAGTGATGTTGTCTGCTTTCTCTTCGCTTGTGAAACTTTGTTCAGTCACATTCTGACGGTCATGAGCACTCGTTTTGAAGCGAAAACGATGCGCTTTGGAGACTAGCTTAGCTTTTAGCCTACTACCGCTAATGCTTGCTGCTGGAGTGAGCGCTGCGTAACGACGTCACCACGCACGTTTTGTGTTATAGCTTTTTCTGTCCGGGCGGGTTGTTGAAGCAACCGCTCCAACCCGAACAGAAACAGAAAAACGTCAGTGAAACGTTGTAAAATCCTATCGAAATATCGAAAATATGCTTAAACTTCAAATCATCGTTATTGAATAAAAGTATATTGCGATATTTATTGTTATTGAATTATTGTCCAGCACTATAAGCTAGCATGTCTGCATTGTGCGTGGCAAGATTTTACCCCAAGATTTGAAAAGTCCACCTGATGGAGTTATAGAGAATACCTTGAAGGAGAAAGAACCCAGGTAAACCAAGTTTTCTGTAAAGTAAAATTGTTAAAATCAGTGATGGGGAAGGAACAGTGGAAAGGAAAACAATGGGAGAAGGAGAGGGATGCTTTCTAAGTGGATTGTGAAGGAAAGGTCAATAAAAGTTATGAAGTGTAGGAACTGTGGCACCAATGAAGGAAGGAACCTTTAAATTACCGTATTCGCCGGAGGATTATACGCTCCGGTGTTTAATACCCTGTTTTATGAAATATTTTACAAATAATATTTTATGAATTTTTATTCATAAATGTTTTATGAAATATTATTTATGCAGAATCGAGAGAGATCGGCAAATGTCCTCAAAAGAATATCACAGCTGTGTTTAAAAACAAATGTTCTTTATTTTAACCATAGAAAATTAAATAGAAAACAAGCCAGAAAACAAACAAGTAACATACATACATACAAGTATTAATAATAATAATAATAATAATAATAATAATAATAATAATAATAATAATAATAATAATGAATTCAATTTATAATGCACTTTTCATTAATAAAAATCTCAAAGTGCTACAAAGTGTAACAAAGCAAAGATCAAAATAAAACAAGTGATAAAATCAAATAAAATCAATAATAATATCGACTAAGATCAAAGATAAAATCATGTGGATGCAGATTAGGCTTGCTTAAAAAATAAATAAAATAAAACAAGTGATAAAATCAATAATGATATCAGCTAAGATCAAAGATAAAATCATGTGGAGGCAGAATAGGCTTGCTTAAAAAGAAAACTCTTTATGCTGCTTTTAAAGTCAACCAGTGACTGTGGGGCTCTCAGGTCGTCAGGGAGGGAGTTCCACAGGCGGGGGGCAGCCACATAATTAATTATTAATGCATAAACAGATACTCTTACCGTTTGACACCAAAGTGAGAGAGCCGTTCGTCAACCACAGGCAAAGTGAGCATTAAAACAATCCGGGCGATTACTCCTCCCCGTCAGACTCTAACTCTGGGAGCTCAACTCTGTTTCTTTTTATTCCTTTAGATAAGGACTGCTTGCGAAACAGAGTTTGGCCAGGCCCTTTCCACAAGCAATGCATTATCTTTAGAAACCAAAGCAACAAAGTTCCAGAGATGCCTGTGATGATGAAATCAGGAGATGAAACTGACTGTTCCTGTGGTGATGGAATCAGCCCAGTTTCAACTTCTTATAACAAAGTTCCAGAGATGCCTGTACCCTGTAGTGATGAAATCAGGAGATGAAACTGACTGTTCCTGTGGTGATGAAATCAGCCCAGTTTCAACTTCTTATAACAAAGTTCCAGAGATGCCTGTAGTGATGAAATCAGGAGATGAAACTGACTGTTCCTGTGGTGATGAAATCAGCCCAGTTTCAACTTCTTATTTCACAACTCCCCGGTAGTGACAGACTGGAAAATTACACACAAAGTCTGAATGTTTCAGACTTT
The DNA here is from genome assembly GCA_038048925.1 of Garcialebias charrua. Lineage (NCBI taxonomy): Eukaryota > Metazoa > Chordata > Actinopteri > Cyprinodontiformes > Rivulidae > Garcialebias > Garcialebias charrua. Next base: position 8,218 of record JBBPBX010006752.1, read on the forward strand.
CTTAGACTGATCAGAGAACAAACTTATTTATGCATTATTCACTCCACCTTCTGGTCTCTGATCAGTTCAACAACCAAAAAACAAAAACAAACATACAACAACAACCAAACAAAAAACAACAATCTTAAATCAAATGAGCGTCAGAAATGTTCCACAATCTTCTTCACCCATGGTTATGAGTGGTTACCATTCTCTGGAAAGGCTACATTTGCACTTTTACATGTAATGCTTGCAGATTACATGTAGTTCGGTTTACCACCACTGGAATGTCATGTCCGTTGAAACACTTCCTGCATGCGTAGAAAGTACGACGACTGCTCACACTTGCCATTACGCATGACTGATTCGTAGGGCGTCCAAAGTTATCTTGTTTCATGACATAGTTCTTCTGTTTTCATAGTAGTTGGCAAGGCCCCCTTTTTCTCCTCCAGGACACATTACGGTGTTGCGGAGGAGAGGTCGCCTAGCAACACCCTGGTACTGATGACAAAGAACGTGATAACCCATGAGATACCACCTTCATGGCACTCTCTAGGTTTGGCCATGCCGTCCTCTGCAGCACCATGGCACCGACGACAAACAACGTGATAACCCATGAGATTCCACCCTCATGGCACTTTCCAGGTTTGGCCATGCCGTCCTCTGCGCGCCTCTGATCCTCCCACCAGCAGACGCCAAACAAACATCAAGCTGTGAAGAAACACAATGCTGTTGACATAGAATGACAATGATTAGTTTTATTTTAGAAAAAAGGTTTCATTTTTACTTTCCTCGCCAAAACTGATCTGACCTGTAGGGGTCTCTCTACCCCAAACTCAAAATGTCCCTGTTTTAAATGGAGCGTCATACCTTCCGATAAATCCATGTCCAATATCCATTATTCAAAACTTAGCAGGTCTGACAGATCAGGGTACAGCTGTGACGTTCTGTTTTTCACCTTTCTTTTTCTCTTTTTCTGTTTCATAACACGCACTCTTACTGCTTCATTGTTCTCTGAAGACTCAGAGTCAGAGGACTCTGTTTTTCTCCCTTCCTTTTCCCTTTTCCTGTCTCACAACTCGCACCCTCACTGCTTCATTGCCCTCTGAAAACTCAGAATCAGAGGAGACTTTCGCCACTCTGGTGGTCTTATTTTTGTTCTTGACCGTCTGTTCAGGTTCAAACGGAGGTGCAGAAGGAACAACAGAAGTTTGAAGCATATCTCTCAATGCCTGGGTCAAATGTTCAACATTGAATCTAGCACACTGGATTTTTAATGCCTTTTCCTGACATCGTTCTCTCAACTCTTCTGTTGGTAATCCGTCTATTTCAGACATTGAGACCCCAGACTGTATTAAAGCTTTCCATAAAGCAGAGCGAGTTGGTCCCTGTGCATTACTTCGAGCGTCCCTTTCTGGCCCATGACCCACATGTTGACAACTATTTTCCTGGTTTTCTACTCTTTCTGTACTCCAATCTCCCAATGTTCCTAACTCCATGATTCGACTACGAATCTCAGACATAGAAACCTCTGTTGCACCAAGCATTACTGTCAAGATTGTGGCGCGATAGTGTACAGGGACTGTCCTTATCAGCTGATCCCTCACAGCCTTTGGAATAGGTAACAGCTGATACTGATCCACAGCAGCAACAGTTAAAGCATCCCTTACACACAATCGAACCAATCTCTGTACACACTCCCGAAGAGTGACCCACTGTCCTGTTATCTCTGGTCAGTCAGTGAAAGCTGAATAAACCTGGTGAACAGCCTCAGCATCAAATAGAGATCTAGAATCATTCCTTAAATCTCTCACTTCTCTGCGGAAATCAGCATTCACTGTGGTTTCTGTGGACAACCCAGGAAATGACAGCCCATCTCGGGCATCTATGTCAACCTGACCTGCTCCTTCTTCAGCTAATCTTGATAACCACACATCTGTATGTTCTCCCGGCTGCTGACGGAGCCTCCTGGACAAGTAAGCTACCTCCTCCTGAGTGTAATCTTCAGTTATCATTCTAAGCTCAGGCTGCGGTTGATCCTGTGGAACAGCATCCATAACTTGTACACCATTCTCATAAACAAAGTGACCATCTGCGTCTACTCTTGCTTGTAAAACATCTGGTCTCACTATCTGTTCCTGCCTCCTCCGCTGCATCGGCTTTACACTTTTGCTGCGGGATAAGGGGTGTAATGAGGTAGTGGACTCTTCCTCTTCTTCATCACTTAAATTATCTCCCCACAAATTTCCGTTCCAGTTAGAGGGATTCCATCCCGTACCTAACCCAGCTACAAAGGCCCGTACTCTTTTGGGTGATGCAGACCGTTTCGTCTTCCTCTTTTTTCTCTTTTTAACATGGACACCTGAGCCACTGCTTCCTCAGCAATCCAGGCCATGTTTTCTAGCTGTGTGGTTAACAACTGCACATGCTGACGCTGTAATGAAGAGGTCAACTCGGCTTCTTCGAGTGCCTTTTTCTGTTTCAAACTTATTTCATTCTGCCTCTTCCAGGCAGTGGCACAAACCCACAAACGCCGTTGCAGTCCGTCTACTGGCGTTCTTATTTTCACGTCTACTGCTCGTAGAACTTCTAGCAAAGTCTCAGGGTCTCCAGCTCGTAGAGACCCCTCCCAAGACTCGCAACGTCCTGCTCCATCTTTCAGGCACAATGCTATGGACTGATAACAAGGTATTTCCCATCCTGGTAGTATTTCAGTCCTGTCCTGTGTCTTATCTCCCTTTACTGATTTTCTCTTGAACATTCTTTTGAGCATTATGTATTCTCTCTTTATGATCCTGCCGACAACGCCAAAATGTTTTATGAACTATTATTTTACAAATAATATTTTATGAATTTTTATTCATAAATGTTTTATGAAATATTATTTATGCAGAATCGAGAGAGATCGGCAAATGTCCTCAAAAGAATATCACAGCCGTGTTTAAAAACAAATGTTCTTTATTTTAACCATAGAAAATTAAATAGAAAACAAGCCAGAAAACAAACAAGTAACATACTGTACATACATACAAGTATTAATGCATAAACAGATACTCTTACCGTTTGACATCAAAGTGAGAGAGCCGTTCGTTAACCACAGGCAAAGTGAGCATTAAAACAATCCGGGCGATTACTCCTCCTCGTCAGACTCAACTCTGGGAGCTCAACTCTGTTTCTTTTTATTCCTTTAGATAAGGACTGCTTGCGAAACAGAGTTTGGCCAGGCCCTTTCCACAAGCAATGCATTATCTTTAGAAACCAAAGCAACAAAGTTCCAGAGATGCCTGTGATGATGAAATCAGGAGATGAAACTGACTGTTCCTGTGGTGATGGAATCAGCCCAGTTTCAACTTCTTATAACAAAGTTCCAGAGATACCTGTAGTGATGAAATCAGGAGATGAAACTGACTGTTCCTGTGGTGATGAAATCAGCCCAGTTTCAACTTCTTATTTCACAACTCCAGGGTAGTGACAGACTGGAAAATTGCACACAATGTCTGAATGTTTCAGACTTTCTTAGTAGTGACAGACAGGAAAATTACACACAAAGTCTGAATGTTTCAGACTTTCTTAGACTGATCAGAGAACAAACTTATTTATTCATACGCTTTGTCAAATTATTAACAATAAACAAGAAAAAATTGTACATAACAGGGCTGTGCGATATGACGATATATATCGTGGGGACGATAGAAATGTGTCTATCGTGCTACTTTCCTTCTATCGTCTCTATCGGGATAAATAAGAATAAAGTGGTTTTGCGAGATGACGGCGCTGCTTTATGTTTGACGCACGCGCGGGTTTGCGACACGTGCTTTACGTTGTTAAACTCTAGTTCAACAGAGACGCAGCCGGCATGAAGCCGGTGTCACCAGATATCTATGGGTGTCGGAGAAACAGCTGTGCAGGCAGCCCAAGAAGAAGAAATTTTACCAAAAAGAGGGGGAAGCTCACCTTGTTAGCTTCCATTATTTCGCTCCGCTGAAACTCGGAGACAAAATGGGTCCAGAGGACACGAAGTCCAACCGAGTCCGAACTCGGGTCCAGTTAACCAATACAAAACAGACCAGAGACACAACAGAACCGGAATCAAACGCAACGTTTTCTCTTTTCTGTTTCTTTGCCTTGTTTACTCCAGTCAGAGCGGATTTCTTCTTCGTGGGTTTTATTAGCAGCCGTTGTTTTACCGCCCCCTGCAGGAAAATTTGGACCAAAGTAGGTCCAAAGTTGGACCAAAGTTTCTACTTTGGTCCAAATTTCCTTGTTCTTTTTGTTCACATTCTTATAATTGTAACTGTATCTGTAGTAAAATAAAATAAAAAATAAAATAAAAACTTTGGTCCAAATTTTTCCTGTACAGGAAAAATTTGGACCAAAGTTTTTTTAATATCGTGATATATATCGTTATCGTGATATAAAAAAGTCCATATCGGGATATATGATTTTTTCCATATCGCCCAACCCTAGTACATAATACGCTTCAGTGTTTAATACACGGCAGATTTGAAGAGCCGCTCAGCCGCTGCTGAGGAGAAGAAAAAAAGTTCTGTCTGAGCTAGTTGTCAGATGAGGGCAGAAAAAAATTGTTTTTGTAGACAATGCTGAAAATAGTCCAGACGAAAGGTCGGAACTACAAATCTTTTTCACCATTTAAACAGCGGAGTGGAGCATGGACCGTGAAACGGCAGAACCGAGTGTTTTTACAGCTGCTGCTTCCTTAAAACAAACCACGGGTCCGAGCTCTTTTAGCCATGCGCGCACCGCAGAGCTTTATGAGAGGAGCAGAGAGAGGTGGAGACATTAATAAATCAGCAGTTTATGAAATCGCTAAAGATACGGTCCGTAGTGGCTAACAAGATGGCTAACGCTTTAGCCGTCTTCTTCCACAGCTGAGACTTTGTCTTTAGCGATATGATAAACTGCTGATTTAATAATGTCTCCACCTCTCGGTTCACGTTTCTGAGTGGAGGCTGTCGTATTTTTACACAAGGATTAAATGCGACACTTTGTAGAGCAACTTAGAGAACGTCTTTATTCTTTGTGAACCCGGAAACAACCCCCTGACCCTTTCACAATAAAACCGGATACAGTATATCAAATATATTGTACCACAGAGGCTCACATTTATTGTAGTTCACAAACTCACTGACTAAAGTGAAAGCACCTTTATATCTTATCAAGACACTCAAAGCTCTTTAAAACACAATCTGTGTCCTCATTTACCCATTCATACAGCACTCTACTAGAACTGTACAAAGAATAATCAGTACTTTATCACATTCATACACTGATGGGACACACATCAGAGGTAATGAGGGGTTCAGTGTTGCCCACTGCCCAGGAACACTTCAGCATGTGACTGCTGGTGGAATTGAACTCCCAGCTCTCCCATTGGAGGAGACTGCTCTAGCCTCTCAGCCACAGCTGCCCTCAGCTGAAGAGGACTATTATTTAATAGGTGTGAATACATGTCTAAAAAATAATATATGTAAATAGTTCATTTTTTAGACATTTATTTTGTAGAGTTACAGCTGTTTGTTAATAAATGTTGCTGTGTGACAATTAGGACAAAGCTTTGACTCAGAAATATATTTTTGTTATTCTTTTATGGAAATAAAATTATATTGAGATATATATCGTATATCGCGATATATTACAACAATATTGAGATATACATTTTTGTCCATATTGCCCAGCCCTACCTTTGATGCAGTTCAGCAAGCATATGATTACGTCCACCATGTCCTATCCGATGATGTATGTGACGCAGCAGGATTTCAGCGATGTGAAGGTCTTTAGCCAATATGGCTGGATATTTAGCTTCAGTAGGCATAGCTGCTTTGCTTAGCCTTCCTCCAACTCTTATGCTGCGTTCCAGTAACCTCGTATTGTGGGAATTTCCAAGGTCCCAGTGGTGGATTTTAACTGGAACGCCCGCTCCAGTGGGAAACTCCCATTCGTGAAGTGGGGCAATTTTTTCGGCCCCCAGTTTATCCCAGTGACGTATTCAAAATGGCGGCTACTCGCGTCCTTAGTAAGTGAACTCCTTAACTTTTACTAAAATAACAGTTGTAAAATGTTGTTGTGTGTTTTTTAATCACACACACAGCTTAAGCGTATGCTTGTGAACACAGATCACATTAAAAACTTGTGTTTAGTTGCATGTCCTGCGGCGTACGGCTGTTTTTCTCGTTGTTTGGATCACAACAGTTCTGTAGGCCAGCGGCAGCGACTTTCATTCGCCACATTTTATTATTTAGCACATTAAAAAAGTAACTATTAGTTATGAATTTTATTTTAAAATATATTTTTTTACCCTTGTTTTCTTTGGCGCTGTGGCTTATTTTTGTTAGGCAACCCAGAACTAAACACACAATTGTTTGTTGAACTGACTATAAATTAGCACTAAACTGTGGTAAAAAAAATATATTTGGTTTCCAAAGATCCGTGTATAGAAACGTTCTATAATCCTGTATGATATTTATGTGTTAGGACGTGTATATTTGTGTAGTAAGTGTGTGTTTGTGTTTGTTTTCAGTCTACCTCGACCAGTACAACAACATGTTTGTTGATGAGCAGAGAACAACACCATTTTCTGGCAGCCTGTATCGCAGTGCAGGGGATTTGTCCTGTTTGTACATTGATGCAAACCTCACTATGAAAGTTGAGCTTATCCAACCTGCACAGGACAGCACAGCTGGTAAGATTTAGTAGAAATAAGTTTTAATGCAAACCAAACCAATTACTGTATAATGAATTTAACAATACTGTGTTTTTTTCTTTTAAAATGATTTTTTCAGAGAACTGTGAAGACTCTCCATCATCCAGCAGCCACACAGAGTCCCCCATCCGTGTGAATGACAGTTTTAATAAAGAACAGACACTGTTCTTGATTGAACACATGCGTGAGAATGTAAAAGACAATGGTGAACTCCCAAGAAACCTGTCCGAGCTGAATGCCCCTCTGCGAAAGGTAAAAAATAACAAAAATTTGATGTGGATTGAGGCTCAGCTCACAGAGCAGTTTCATGAGACTTTTAATCCAGACTTTTTATACTTTTATACTACTATGGAAAACTACTATGCAAAAAACTCAGGACAGTATTACACTCTATTTCATTTTATGATTACGGTTGTTAAATGTTGGTGTTTTTGGTGTTGGTGAAACATTTTATACTTTTATACTACTATGAAAAACTACTATGCAAAAAAACTCAGGACAGTACTAAACTTTTATTATTTCATTTTATGCTTGTTTATTAATTGTTTAGTGTTTAAATGGTTACTGTTGCACAGAGGGACTGAGAGAGAAATGCAATTTCAATCCTGTGTATGTCCTGTACATATTGCAGTTTTGATAATAAAGTTGACTTTGACTTGACTTGTTTATTTTGTTCAGGTTCGGCCCAGTAAAAGCTGTTGGTTTTCAGTGCCTTTGATTGAATTTTTAAATGCTGTTCTGTTGCACATTTTGTAATTAAAACTGAAACTTTCAGACAACTGAGATTTGTTTTCAGTATGAACTATTTGCTTGCAAAGGTTAAAATAGAAACTATTTTGTATAAACTAGTTTAATAGTATTGAAACTATTTTGCATTACTAGCTACAGAGCAAATTGTGTAACATTTTCTTACCGTACAATACACAAAAGGTACGTTTCCCTAAAATTTTGCTATGTTCACATTACTAATTTATTTTTGGAAATGTGCACGTGCAGTTCTGACAGATACTTAAAGCACTATGAGCTAATATTTATTTAATTGTTGCAACCCATCGGTTAAACTTTTGCCAGAACTCAAAGACAAAATGCTGTATTTAAAGAAAAATGTTTATTAAGCTTCATTATAGCAGTCTTAAGTACATTTGGCCCACGTCCCAAGTTGTGGAGGATGCAAGCAGCCACTATGATCTTCACCACCACATCAGTTCTGGTATTCTGCACGTCACGAAGCCGTCTCCACCTGCACTTCAAACATCCGAAGGCTTGCTCCACAATCACCCTTCCACGGCTGATTTCAGTGTTACGTTGCTTGTCTGCTTCACTTAGAGCACCATTGTTCTTCAGGATGGATGGGTTTTCTGCCAGCATGGTAGGGTCCAAGACAACTCTGCAATGGGAAAACAGTGTTTATTTCAGACAGACATAAAGTTAATAATGAGCTGCAATTCTCTGTCATTTTTTCATCATTTGACTTCTTGTTTATGTGAAAAATACAGTACACATTTCAGACAGCTACTTTCAGGAAACTGTTGGAATCTGGAGAATAGTTGAATCTCTCGGAATCCTGGAAAAAAACCAATGCAGAAATGTTCCTGTCTTTGATTTATACATCTACCTTATAATGTTGTTCTAGTCTTTGATACTTTGTTTTAAAAGAAAAAAATATATATATAAATATATATTTCTCTCTTGTATTTATTGTCTATTGTTTAAGGAAATTCTACCATTGCTGTTCATCATTCTTTAGTTTGTAGCAGCAGGTCACTTTTTTAAATGAGTCCACGAGGCTCAATGACATTTACCTGACTAAATAAAGGTTGATTGTAAAAAAAACAACAGTACTGTAGTGTCAGGCTACAAACCAAAACTTTATGATGGTGTTATATATCATTAAATCAATCACCTTTATTTTACCAGGTAAACGAGATCTCTTTTACAAGGGTGACCTGGTCAAGTGGTCAGCAGGGTTAGCAAACGGTGTTAGCAACTTATTTATTTAGCAAAATAAAGCAACCACTGTTCAGTTTCTTCAACATATCGTAAACCCCCTACATGTTTTGCTGTGCAGTGAGCGAAGACGTTTTTTTTTTTAGCTGTAAAGCCAGTTTTTCTTTTTCCCAACGAGAAAAATATATATTAAATCTATTACCTTCGGCGTTCATCTTTCTTCTTTGACATGTTCTGTGTCAGGAGTGCATATCTGGTTGTCTGGAGTGCATAACTGGTAGTCTGGAGTGCATATATGTTTAGTAATTTATTATATTCCGAAACAGCAACAAAAACAATGCGTGCGTCCATCTTGTTTTACCACCGGGGTAACCGGAACGTGTTTTCAAGTGGTAGATGGGGAGATGACGTCACTGCCACTTCGTAGTTCCCAAAATACGAGGTAACTGGAACGCAGCATAAGTACACCACCTTCGAGAATAGGATTAAGCTTGTAGAGCTGGCTGCTTTTCTTCACACGTTCATGTTTCTGTAAACATATCATTTCCTCTGAATATCGCTTTCTTTGACAATAGCAGATAATGGCACTCTCAGCCTTTCCAAACTCCTCCACTGTCAAGGTTCCCAATGCAACACTTTTCTTGTATACATTTATTTATTTCTTCAACTTTTCTTGAAGTGCATCATCATCAAGATCAGAGTTAGCAAATTCCAACTTTAACTGTGCTCTCTTTTGAGTTAGTTTGGACAGCAATTGTTTAAACCTGAGAAGCCACCCAACCATTGTTTTTAGTTTGTCCCAAGAGGAAAATGAATGAATGAAGTCCATAATTGGATCCACTTGTTCATTGATGCATGTTACATTAGCAGAAACTAATGTCTTGACCTCTGGATCTTCTGAATCCTCCAGAGCAGAATAACTTATTTCCTCAGAATTTGTAGGTAATTTCCATTCAGGGTCATGAAGAAACTTAGGTCCAGACACCCAGGTATCAGCCTCCAAAAGTAACTTCACATTTGTTCCTCTGGCTGCCAAATCTGCTGGATTAATATTGGTAGCAACGTACCTCCACTGTAAAGGATTTGATAAATTGAGTATCTCTCCAACTCTATTTGCCACAAAGGTCTTAAATCTTGATCTTTTATTCTTGATGTACTTCAAAACGGAAGTACTATCAGTCCAAAATACTGAGTCTTATAAATGGTAAATGGTAAATGGAGCTTATTTATATAGCGCTTTCCAGCCCCCTGTGAGGAGCCCCAAAGCGCTTTACAATACCAGCCATCCACCCATTCATTCAGACATTCATACACCGGTAGTGGTAGCCTGCCTTGCAAGGCGCCATCCAGACCTACCGGGAGCAACTCGGGGTTGAGTGTCTTGCCCAGTGACACAACGACACATGGTGGGCGGATGCGGGATTCGAACCTCCAACCTTCCGATCAGGGGTCGACTGCCATTACCACTACACCACGGCCGCCCTTATAGTTCCATCCTTAGCTCCTTCTTCAACAGCTTGTCCTTACGGCTGGCAACCACTGCAGCTGTCAACTCCATGCGTGGGATGGTGATGAGTTTTAGTGGAGCTACACGGGCTTTACCCATTACAAATGCACCATGCACTTGTCCGCCAGCATTACACTGCAGCAGGTAGCTTACAGTTCCATATCCATTCTCGCTTGCATCACTAAAATGATGAAGCTGTGAACTTGTGGCTTGTCCAAAGTCCTGTGGTTTCAGACATCTGCTAACCCCAAACCGTTCAAGCTGATGAAGTCCTTCCAACCAAATTTTCCACTTCTGGGAAGCATCTTGTGGCAAAGGATCATCCCAGCCAACATGTCTCCTGCTCAGATCTTGTAGAATCCCCTTTGCGACCAAAACAACTGGTGACAGAAATCCAAGAGGATCATAGATGGAACTTATGATGGACAAGACTCCTCGTCTTGTCAGAGGTCTGTCTTTGAGGATGATCTTGAATTTCAGCAGGTCTGATTGTACACACCACTGCACATCCAACACACGTTCCATTGGTAGATCATCATTATCCATATCCAGGTTTTTTATCTCTATGGACCTTTCATGCTGTGGTATTGCAGTAAGAAAACTGCGTCGGTTACTTATCCATTTGAGAAGTTGAAATCCGCCTTTCTTGCACAAAGCACGGAGTCCTTGGTATAATGACACAGCTTCTTCTTCTATGCTTACAGAGACCAAACAGTCATCCATATAAAAGTTGTGAAGCACAGCCTCTATGACATTTGGTGTAAACAGCTGTTGATTGTCCTCTGCACATCTTCTGAGTGCAAAGCATGCACAGTTTGGAAATGATGTAGCTCCAAAAAGGTGTGCTACCATTCGGTACTCCATCAGTTGGTGTTCATACTCTCCATTTGGCCACCAAAGAAATCTCAACAGATCAGAGTCATATGGTGGTACTCGGACCTGATGAAACATGGCCTCTATTTCTGCTGCTATCCACATTATTTTGTATTTCGCGCCACTACTCATAATTCATAGCGGAAGCCGGGAGTGTACTTCCGCCCGCGTTCCCGCGCTGTTGTTTACGTTTGTGGTGTAACACACTTGCTAGCGATTTATTATTATTATTTATTATTGTGTTATTCAATCTCCAAATCCAATTCTTCCTTCTTTTTTCTTAATTGTTCCTCCTGCTCCTCCAACGCATGTTTTTGTTTCAACCACTTGTGTCGTGCCTTTAATGCAGCCATATCTGCTTCTGCTTTCACACGAGCTGAAGATGTAGAAGACAGAGAGGACTTAGATCTTGATGAACAACTTCCTCTAGTTCCTCGGCTGTCAACATTTGACACACTGTCACTTGGCTTTACATCATCCTCAGCATCAGCATTTTGCTGAGGAACAAAAGGTGTGGTGAGCTCTTTATTCACATAGGGTTCCACACTAGACATTTGAGCATGCTTCATCTTTACACCTTGACACACCCACCACCCAAGTGTCAAAGCAGTGTACTCCTGCCACATCAATTATTATTCATTACATTCATATGACTCTTACACACCTGCTTCCACCATAATTTGCTCCACTCTGGGCCCTTGAGCAAGGCCCTTAACCCCCCATCATCTGTTCCTCCGGGAGCCCTAGATAGCAGCTCTCTGCTTCACACAGAAGTCTGTGGTTGAGTCAGGAAGGATATACAGTGTAAAAATAATTATGAAATATAAATGCTGCCTTCTCTATAACAGGTGGTTTGCCTGTATTATTATCAATCATGTGCTTGATGCTTTGCCTCACAGAAACGTGGATTTCTAAGGAAATGCCAGACTCTGTGTATGAACTGGATGACAGACTATTTTGTAGAACGGCCCGCTGCACCGAGACTACGGTAAAAACATGAGGAGGCGGAGTGTGTATCTAGGTGAGTACGAACTGGTGTACAAACTGTGCTGTTATCAAACGTTTATGCATAGCTGCTGTGGAGCTGATAACAGTGAAATATCGCCCCCACTACCTCCCCCGCGAGTTCTCAGTGATCCTTATCACAGTCATTTACATTTCCCCTGATGCTAATGCTAATGTCGCCCTGGAAGAAATTCATGATTTAATCAGCTCGCTGCAGTGTAAATACCCAGAGGGGCTCTGCTGCCTCTGCATTGTCTTAAGGCTGGGTTATACTCTGCAAGACACCCTGTCGCACGTCTTTTACCCCCAGCTGAGTGAGCAAACATTGCGCAACTTTTGGCCGCACTCCCGCTGTGATCCCCCTGGTGACAGCCCGTCTTGTACATGGCCCCCAAGCAGAACTCCGAGACGCAGACGATGCGGCTCGCAACGTGTGATTGGTTCAAAGTTTGTGGACGTTTTTTGTTTTTGCTTTGACAGACATGGATAGTTTTGAAGAGAAACTTGTCTGTGTGTGCGCGCACGCAAACCGTGCGCCTCAGCACACTTTGCGCATTGCACCCAACACACACACACACCAATACAATATATATATATATATATAAATATATATATATATATATATATATATATATATTTACGCGCGCGCACACAAAAGCATGCGCGCGCCTGCATGCACCCTTTAAAAGAAAGCAAACTCCACTGTTAAACAACAAGCCGTGGTGGTCTAGTGGTAAACACGTTGCGCTGCCACTCCAAGGACGTGAGTTCGAATCTCACATGGTTGAGTTTTTTTGTTTTTTTATAATACGGTTATACAGGTACAGCGTGCAAAACTGTAACTAAAGCCTATTTTTATTTTACAGAAGAGAGCCATAAGAATTATTACAAGAAAACATTACTGCCATCCATCAAATGTTTTGTTTTACAAATTGAAATTGCTAAAGTTTTTTTTTAATGATTTGGTTGACTATAATATTCTTTTATTATTGTTCAAAGCTCAGAATTTATGGTTTTGTGTGAGAAATAATTTAATATCTTATATTTTTTTATATATGTGATTGCTATTTGAATTGATTGTTAATTTTGTTTGAAGAAGGGGCAGAAATAATGAGATTTTTTTCTTCTTCTGCCTCCTTTCATTTCATGTATTGTTTGGTTTTATAATGTGGTTTTGTAAATAATTTTCTTGTGTTTTTACAATTTGAAATGAAAAATTCAATAAAAAAAAAAAAAAAGTTGAACCGAGTGGGAATTGAACCCGAGTCTTTTGAGTGGAAAGCGGACGCGTTCCCCGCGGGACCACTGAGGCATTTACAGCTTTTAGAGGTCCAATTTCTTTTAAACAAACCACCTCTCATGAAATCCTGGTATGCAGTGGGAGGGAAGAGGGAGGGATTTATTATAATTTATCCCCCACGTCTTGCCAAGTATAAACACTCAATGCGGTAGGTGACACACACGCAATTGCATCATCGCTGGGTTCACTCAACGGGGGGTAAAAGACGTGAGACACTAGTATAAACCTAGCTTAAGGCCTGATCGTCTTTGTTCCAACAACAACAGCATACACAAGGGAGACCCTTGGTGTTTATGTTTACTTGGAGATGCTTCAGTGGAAGGGTTTCCCTCTCCTCTGACAGTTCTCCAACATCAGGATGGGCCTCTTTGACAGTCCTAGTAGTTGTCTGTTCAAGAAGCAGATGAGGGACTCGTGCGTGCCCCTTGTTCATATGAAAAATTTTCCCCTGGGGACCTGGAAGTTTACCGTGTGCTTGAACTGGGTTATCTACCTCCACATTTCCATCTGATTGCCAGTGGCGTAATAGGTCCCTTGCTCTTTTCCTCCTGCTTCTCAAGATTTCCAGGGAAAAAGGAGATGATGAGTAATCACACTAGCAGAGGACGCTTATGCTGTCTCTAGCTGGTGTTTCATCTATGTGTCCAGTGGTAACATCAGGCTGATGTTTCTACATGTGGCATTTTTCTTCTCAGGCTGTGCTCTCTACATACCTTGTGGAGAGCGGCTGGGAAATGCCTGCCGTATTAAGGCAGATTTTCTCACTTGCATTTTACTGAGCATTTCAAGGGCGTGAATGAATTACGTTCCCATAGCGATATGTTGCACCGAGAGAACATGACTGAAAGGGAACTGAAAGTTATGCACCATAACTCATGTTCCCTGAAGGAAGGGAACGAGGTGCAACATACCTTGCCCTTTTCAATGCTGAAAGCTCGGTGAAGTGCATTTTAGAGAAAGTGGGATGGGCGTCAGCGGCTTAAGTACCCAGAGGGCGGAGCCTCTGGCGCGACGCTGACGCCCTTGCCGTAAAGGCGTGAGTGTATTATTTCAGGTAACCGCGCGGAGGCGCAGATTCCCATAGCGATATGTTGCACCTCGTTCCCTTCCTTCAGGGAACATGAGTTATGGTGCATAACTTTCAGGTTAGCATTGCCGGTAGTAAGTCGGACCCCTTCAGGGTGGGCGTTAGACTCTGCCAGGACTGCTTGCTGTCACAGATTCTGTTCATAACGTTTATGGACAGAAACATAAAATAAATACATTTAAATTTGTACGTATCCTTTATGATTGTCTATTGTTGTAATTGTTATCCTTTGTTGTCATCACTCTTTGTTAAAATCCAGTTCTCTCTTGTAAATGAGTCCCTGAGGCTCAGTGGGATTAACCTGTATAAATAAAGGTTGAATTAATGCACAGAATTTCTCTGTACAGCCAGTGGATGGAGGGAGTCCAGTTCGGTGGCCTCAGGATTCCTTTACTGCTATTTGCTAATGATGTGGTCCTGTTGGCGTCATCGTGCCGTGATCTTCAGCTCTCAATGGAGCTGTTCACTGCCAAGTGTGAAGCAGCTGGGATGAGGATAAGCACATCTACGGCCATGGTCCTCAGTCAGAAAAGGGTAGACTGTTCTCTTCAGGTCAATGGTGACGTTCTTCCTCAAGTGGAGGAGTTCAAGTATCTCGGGTTTTTGTTCACCAGTGATGGAAGAATGGAGCATGATATTGACAGATTGATGCAGCTTCTGCAGTATTGTGGACCCTGTTCTGGTCCATTGTGTTGAAGAGGGAGCTGAGCTGTAAGGCAACGCTCTCTGTTTTCTGGTCAGCCTATGTTACTATACCTCATATGGTCACAAACTCTGGGTAGTGACATTGTTGACACAGGCATTTGAAAAGTGTTTCCTCCACAGGGTAGCTGGACTCTCTCTTAGAGATAGGGTGAGAAATTCAGGTATCTAGGAGAGGTTCTGAGTAGAACCACTGCTCCTCCACATCAAAAGGAGCCAGTTGAGGTGGTTCGGGCATCTGGTAAGGATGCTTCCTGGGCACCTCCCGGGACGTGCTTTGGGTATGTCTAACTGGGAGGAGACCCGCAGGAAGACCCAGGACACGCTGGAGAGACTATGTCTTTCAGTTGGCCTGGGAAGGCCTGAGTCTTATCATTTTATTGTTCATCAGCCTTGTCTGTTCATTAAAGTAATGCACTAAGGTTCTGCTGTAGTGGCACAAAATATCTGCTTATTGTGGTCAAAAGTTACGCAAGAGTTCTGACTATGACATAGTTTTCAAAGGTTTGTGGTTAGGTTGACCACACAAGAATGCAGATTAGGGTAACGGTGCAAAAAAATCCTAAAATTTGAACTTGAATCACAGAATTGAGGGGATTTTTTATTTATTTATTCATTTTGTACTGTGACCCATTTTTCTCACGTATCCACCTTATTAAAAACCATTGCGCACACACAAAACATTCTCATGTGGACAGAGTCAGAGTTTGTACAAAGTTTCAGATCTTTATCTTCATTGAATCATTGTGCTAATGTAATTTCTACAAACTTTAAATTGACGATGTATATTGCAGAAACTTAAAATAGTTTTAAAAAATTGTATCTCTTAACTGTGGAAAAACTGATGTTTAAAAGCAAAAAGTAAGAATTTCCTCATTTGTTCTACTCTTAATTTGCTTTGTAATATTCAAAATCTGTCATTTATGACTGTCCTTAATCTTGAAGTGCATTAAGCAAATTTAATTATTTAATGATTATGCCAAAATATGTTGAATTAATTTTGGCTTAATTTTTCTTGAATCCCAACGTGAACGCAAACACGTTTACAATAAACTTTTTCTGTTTCAGTCTTACTTATAGATGAACATTTAGATTTTTTTTTTTTCAAGTTGTAATCCTTTAAAGAATTCAGCATCTTGAAAATAGCAAGACAGCGTTTTGCTGAATCCGTCTCTGGGTTGTGAACAAATTTTTTTTTCAAAATAAAATCAGATGGCTTGAGGTTGAAAAGGTTCATGAAATTTGTTAGTGAGGAATGCTCGTTCCCTTCAAGCCCTGCACAGCTCAAGCTGGGCTCCAGCAGTCAAACTTCAACTTACTGTGTTAGAAGAACTGCAGACACAGGATTTTCCTCACGGAGTTAATGTGCAGAATAATGCAAAGACAAGAACAGTGCAAAGTCAGGAACACTGAATATAAAATGAAAACCAACACAACTGGAGATCACAACAAAATACTTCAGAATCAGCAGGTACAACTTTATTAAATAAGGTGCTCAGAAGAGGATATTTGGGATTAGAGTAAATTAAATGTCTACGTTTGATCTGGGACGTAGAGACTTTAAAGTAATGTTGACAGCAGGGAGCAGCAGCCCGCAGTTGTTGATTAAAAAGGCTCAACGGGTTGAAACCTCATTGAACTCCATTACTGACTCAAACTCTACATCCAGGCAGCAATCTGAGTTTACAACTCCAACCCAAGGCTTTTGAGAACTTGTGCATTTTTTAGTTCTGTAGTTGAAGAAACTAAATCAGGTATCTTGAGTTTTGCTCTGGTTTCTGTACTTTATGAGACGAGTATTTAAGGTTGGTGCAAAACTGTCTAACTTGAAAAACGTTGAGCAGTAATGTGCAGCCAGTGTAAAAAACTAGCAAAACATTATAAGGTAGACGTATAAATTCAAAGACAACCAGATGTCCTGGTTTTAACAATGTGCCAAAGGCCAGACAGGAAGTAAAACTCTACAATATGGTGTGTTTGCTCAAATTGTTTAACAGTTTTTTTTTTTTTCATGACAATATCTGCTTTTTTGATGTCTCCATTATGAGCATCTGTTATCCCGGCTGGTCCATCAGCTCCCCTGCTTCCTCCTCCACACCTAGGATGATAAAACCACCGGCTGCAGCAGACGAAGGCACTGACCGTTCACAGCTTCACACAAAAACATTCCAAATAACCCCCAGTGTTTGACAATGGAAGACAGAAAAGGTGGAAATCAATGTGTCCAGTCAGACCGTGCAGAGGAGGGCCATGGTGAGACTCCCAAAGCCAGGGGTTTAGGCCAACAACCCAGAACTTCATCTAAAAGCTTTAACGTAAACTCAGCAGGATGACCCAAACTCAACCCAAATTTCTCCGAGTGGTTGTAGATTATTTTTCCCTTTTTGTTTAAATGTAAGTGTTTAGAGTAAAGTGTTGCACAAGAAAAGTGTTGGAGAGGGAAAAAAGAGTTACAAACCTATAACTTCTGAAGTGAAAGTATTTTCAAAGAGCACTTTAGTAAGTTTGGTTGATTGTTTTTACAGGTCTGAACAACTAAGGAAAGGATCACTGTTACTTATTATGAGTACTTTCCTCATGTTGCTCTTCAGTGTACCATTTTATTTTGTCTGTCACTTTAAAAATTGAAAATTATAGTCTGAGGTGATTTTGAAGTGGATGATGGAATGCCAACCCTTCTACTTTGTATTACGCACTGGCTGGATATGTGAATATACAAGAGTTTAAGTGAGTGGACATTGATTTATTTTAGCAGCATACAGGTTCTGTAGCAGGTGCTGGTAATAGTGGGTATCCAAACAACTACGGTAACCTTGCAGCAGCAACAGCTGCTTGTTTTGCTGTCTACTTTTGGCTTGTAACTCATAATAATAATAATAATAATGTCTATTCCTGTCATCTGCGTATGTTCCCATATGCTACTACAGGTTAATGTAAAATTTGCATTTGATTGAAAATATTTCACTTTTTAAAATAATGAAATGTCTTAAATTGTGCTAAAATTATCAAACTTTATGTTGCTAAATCTGTTTGCTTTTTGATCCAATAAGTGCCTTGAGCTCAACAGCAGGGACTAACCAAAGAATTAGCTCCTGTTTTACAGCTTGCAGAGGATAAGAAATGAGTTTGACTAGTTTGAAACTGACCCCGTTCAGATCGGTCTTAAACATCAGTCTTGATGAATCGGATTGCATCTGGATGGCACTAAATACAGATGCAAATGTTCTCATTGCACAAGGAAGATGCCTACTTGATAGTCTTGAATTCTGTCTGACTGCAAATTATTCTGTAGGACCACCTACTAAGCAGCTGTTATTACCTGGATGTCTCTGAAATAATGGGGGGGGGGGGAGAGAATCTACCTAAGATTATTAATAAGCCATTCTTGAGAATATACTTAAGATTAGCTAATGATTTTAAAGAAATATGCTGAACTCTTCTTTTAATAAAAATGTATGAATTGTCTGGATTCTACCAATCAGTGGATTACAGTACTGGGATGTGGCATGGTGAGTTTTTTTTATTTAACTTCCTTTATGGAGCAGAAAGAGGTAATTGGAAATTCCCTCCATCTGCCTGTCCATGCGTGTTGTGAGCGCAATAACTTGAAAAATAAGTGAGGTACCGACTTCCATTTTGTGATGTTGCTGCGTCTGTGTAAGAAAGGATCTTCTTGAAAATGGGGTTGACATGTCAAAATCCAAGATGGCCACCACCATAAATATATGTAAACTGGCTACCGCTACCCCTATCATTAAAGAAAACTAGGCTTTCTAGTTTTATATTGCTTAAAAGTATAGTTTCCTCCAATCACTTGGGTGGCTGTTGCAGTGGCCAAATATTATTTTAAATGGTGGCCAAGGCCACCACTGGCCACCCCCTGGGTCTGCCTTTGTACCTGGTACTGGATAAAATTTCTCCCTTTGCTCACCAGGATTCATCATTCTGCACCACCACGGACAAGAAGAAAAAATACTACCTCTGTTCTTCTGCACAGTGTAACTCCTAACCACTTGAAAATCTTGCACTAAAAACATCAAGGTTTACCTGCTGACCCCCCTCGCAGTTCCAGTCCAGAAAAACACTCATCTCGAAAGCTACATTCATTATTGAAATCCCTCAGCAACGAGGGAC
>JBBPBX010006752.1:29799-51168 GCA_038048925.1 Garcialebias charrua
AAGAACGATTACATGACTCAGTGAATGTGCAGTTTTTCATGCGTCTGCAGAGTTTATGTTTATTATTGCCTGCCGCCATGAAAGGCTGGTGATCTGTGTGGGTGTGCGTGCATGCGTGTGTGTGTCTGACTGTCATTTAGCAAAACATTTAAAGACTCAATGGATGGATTTTATTGAATCTCTCAGGAAGATAGCATGGCTGTACATCTGCAACCAATGAACCTCTTCAAGATAGATGCCAGAGCTAACTGATCTTAGCAAACACCAAATTGACATTTTGCAGATATTGAGCTAAAATTGTGCTTGTTAGTAGCTGATCGTCATCCTCAAACATACTTTGAGCTGCATAGTGCTGTAAAGAGAGCTACAGGAACTATGGCTGGAAAGTCTTAGCTAGCAGAAAGACGACCATCCCGTCTAGAGTTAGGAGCTGGCAGTTTAGATTTGGAGTGGTTATGTGGCAGCTCTGAAGCGCATTAGACTTTGCCAAAAATTTCATATTGACTACGTGCTTTTAGCACAAATTTGGGGATTTGTTTCTTTAACAAAACTTTAAAAATATAAAACTCGAATCACATCTGACTTGTAGCCTTTGAACAATGTAAGTAAAGTGCATTCAACATGAAAATAAAAAAATTAAAAAAAACATTCAGTCCAACTACAGCGGCGTGCTGTTGCACCTCTCTAACCCCTTTAGTCTAAAAACTGGCACACCTGGTCTGATTTCTTCCATGCAGTCCAGGACTGGGTTGCTATAAGCCAAATGTTCCTTTCTTTGAAAACCTGCCAACTCGTCCTCTACGTGAAGAGACGTCTGTTTAGAGATGGGCTTCTCTTCTCCTTCCTCCCCAACCTCTTCACAAGTGAAGCTGCAGCAGACGGTCGCTTTGGTGATTAAGCGGTCGAGCGGTTTGAGAGAGTGCATCCACTTGGGCAGGAAGTCCCAGGTTCGCAGCTTGGTGGGCAGATGACGGGGACTGTGAGCTTGCATCACATTCACCATGACAATGAAGACAGTAACACCCAAAAAAGGGGCACCTACACCAGCCATCACCTGCCAGCCGGCCAGAGAGAGGCCCAGAACCAGCGATGGCAGGAGTAGAAAACAGAGCAGGAGGTAGAGCACAGCAAACCAGCGGTATTTGGCCGTGCGCTCACCCAGGACACGGGCCATCCTTATTGGCAGACGCATGAATGGAAGAGGATACCACAGCAGGATGCCAAAGACATTGAAGACGAGATGACACAAAGCAAGCTACGTGCCAAAAGAAGATAAACAGTGTCAGAACATACCGCTGAAGGCCCTTTAGTTTATTAAAAGCGATCAAAGATCTAATCAAATGTTAGCCTACTTGTACAGCGGCTGCTAGCTTGTTCCCAGGACTGGCCAGAGCTGCCAGCAGGGCTGTGGCTGTGGTCCCAATGTTGGAGCCAAGTGTAAGAGGGTAGGCCCGCTCCAGACTGATGACACCAATTCCTGTTGGAGATGAGAGAAACATGCTGCATAAAACATGTATTTTTGTTTTTTATTTGCTGGTTTGCTTTCATTCAACAGAAGCACACTGACAAACAACCTCTTTTATGCAAACGGTATGTTTCTTTTCCATTTTAGTTCTGGTTAATTAGCCCTGTTTGAAAATAAATATTATTCGGATCTCACATTTATCACAGTGTTACAGGCATCATTGATTTTATATGGTGTCTTTAGCCAGCAGTTTATGCAACATGATCACACAAACTTCAAAAGACAAGCAGTAAATTTATGCAGGCTTATGTCCTCACATGTTTCGGACTGAATAACAAATGAATAAACAGGAAAATTGACACTTTAGCCCATTTTCTGGAAAGCAACAAATGAAATATTCCATAAACGACAAATGCAACATGGGAACATGTTCTATGAGCTGTGAAATAAGTCAAAGTTGCAGCAGAACTTATAGCTTCAAGTTTTGTTATACTTTTTTTTCTTCATAATAGTGAGCAATCATGTACTTGCCTGTGGGGTCTTGTGTGCATGTTTGTTGTGTTGGCAAAATAATGAACTAGCAAACAGATCTAAACACTGAAACACTTAAAATAATCATTCGATGTACATCTACAACATATTCGATTTTTGAGTTATTTCAATTAAAGGAGGCTGCCACAGCTAACTGACCATAGTAAACACAAAAATGGCCACCATTCTGTCATTTTGGCTGACATGAAAATAAATGTTTGAATAATGGAAGCTGAGACTCACACCCAATATACTTTATTAACATTAAATTAGATAGATTGTACAGATTGTATGAAAACTTTGTTTAAAACTTTGGCATTAACTGTTGGATTAAGCCTCTGTAGGATCTCCCTATGTGTGTGTGTGTGTGGGGGGGGGGGGATGTTTTTTTCAATTCCTTTTTTATTGTTGTTGTTTTGTTCCACATTCTTACCATACCATACCATACCATTTTATTTATAAAGCACTTTACATCATGACCGGGGCAACCAAAGTGTTGTACAAACAGAAATAATGAGGCAAAGCACACAGCAACATATAACATAACGTAAAATCTAAATGTAGAAACAAAATGATAGCAGATAATAGCAGAATGACTAACACAATGTGATGCATACAGGTTCGACATAGATCATACAGTACCTGTATTGAAAGCCAGGGAATAGTACTGTAGTGGGTTTTTAAGTGGGATTTAAAAACTGTGAGGGAGGGGGCCTGCCTGACAAGCAAAGGTAACTCATTCCAAAGTCTTGGGCCTGTGACAGAGAAGGCTCTGTCACCTCTGCGCTTAAGATGGGTTCCTGGAACTGTGAGCAGCAACTGGTCCACTGACCTCAGAGAGCGCGGTGGGACATACGGCTGCCGCAGATCAGTGAGATAGGAGGGGGCAGAGCTGTTCAGTGATTTATAGACATACATGAGTATTTTGAACTGGGTTCAAAGGTGAACCGGTAGCCAGTGCAGGGAGACCAAAACTGGAGTAATAGGCTCTCTTTTGCCTGTACTGGATAAAAATTGGGCTGCAGCATTTCGGACCAGTTGCAGTCGTGCAATGGAGGTCTGACCGATATCATACAGGATCGAGTTGCAGTTGTTGAGCCTGGATGTTATGAATGCATGTATTACTGTCTCCAAGTTATTTTTGGACAATATGGGCTTCATCTTAGACAGCTGCCTTAGCTGGAAAAAACAGGATTTAACAATCATGTTTACAAAACTGTTACATTTCATAGAAGGATCAATTTTCACTCCCAGATTAGTGACTCTTTGTTTCTCTAATGGGGCTAGAGCGGAAAGGTTAATGCAGTGGTTGATGATTGTGTCGTTGGGAGGAAACAACATAACTTCAGACTTCTTCTCATTGAAACTTAAGAAATGTAAAGCCATCCAGTCCCTGATGTCAGCCAGGCAGTCAAGTAGAGGTTGAATAGAGCATGTACAATGGACCTTACCAAGCTCCGCCCAGAAACGCCCCCTAAGCTCCGACCGGTCCGCATGTCTCCCAAGCAGCAGCATAGTTTCAATGGAAAATATGGCGTCGACTGACTCTGCAGGGTATTTCTGAATCGAATAGTGTATCATTTCTGCCAGATTCCAACAAAATATCAGCCATGACAATGGACAGGGGAACCAACAAGTTCATGTTATTATTTTTTTGGACGTTATCAAGTTGTTTGATCCACGCGATGCCTCCAACAGCGTGCGCGTCACAGCTAATGCTACTGTCTGATGAGGAAAACATCAGCTCCTGAACGCTCAGCATTATTACAGCTGTGGACAGGATCACTGATGACTATTGTCCTGCAAGGCTGGGTAAGTCAGGCATTCATGGTTTTGAGGGTTACTTTTGAAATCAGTGATTTCTGTTGTTGGCAAAACTTTGAGTGTGCCTTGGTCGCAAAGCTAATGCTAACTGTAATCTCCATTGGTTAGCCGTTGCTGCTTTAGCTGCTAAACACGCCGACAGCGACTTTTGTGAGGGCTAACGAGCTCAGCCGTTCGGTGTGTTAGTTAAAATCCAGCCTTCGTGTCACGATTTTGTGCAGTTTTAGGTGAAATCGACAGTAGAGCTCGTTGTGTTAGCTAGCTCATGTGGAGTTAGCAGAGCTGTTTCTTCCCAACTTCCAGGACGTTCAGTGAACTGTGGCTTTCTCTCATCGTGACCGCGTGTTGTTAACTAGCAGGTTTCAAAAGCAGGTCAACCCTTCTCTGCTGGTGAAAGAAATAATTGTTCAGTTTTGTGGTCGTGCACAAGCTTTGATCCAAGCAAGGCATTCAGTTTCACATATAGGGAAACGGTGAATTTTACTTCCACAAATACGGTCAGGGTACCTGACATCTCCTGTACAGATACCCCACTGACGGTGGAGGACCATTTTTCCAGCCCTGACGCAAAAAAATTCTGCACGTATGCTAGCTAGCAATGTAAGTAGCATGTGGTGCCGGTCTCACAAACGCTACCGTAGCGTTTGTTTTGTGAGACCGGCACGCACGTGGAAGCTGCGCTGTGACGTGTTATGGGCATTAGCCAATGAAACGTGGCCCTGTGGGCGGAGCTTGGTAAGGTCCATTGTATCTTGGGGGGAGTAAATTTGGCAGTCATCGGCATAGAAGTGAAAGAGTATGCTATGTTTCCGGAAAATAGCACCTAGTGGCAGCAGGTATAAAGAAAATAGAAGGGAACCGAGGATGGAACCTTGCAGTACCCCCAATTTAAGCGCTGCTAATGCTGAACTAAAATCTTTGATGGAGACACAAAAGGATCTGTCAGCGAGGTAGGATCTAAACCATTTGAGGGCTGACCATGTGATGCCCACCCACTGCTCTAACCTAGCGATGAGGATCTCATGGTCGATGGTGTCAAAAGCAGATGTAAGGTCCAGTAAGACAAACAGCACAGAATCACCAGTGTCTGTGGATATGAAGATGTTGTTAAAAAACTTTCAGTAGAGCATCTAAAAAAGTTAAGTCTGGTCCTCTGGACATTCAAAAAACAAAACAAAAACAAAAAAAAATGTAGAAACGTTTAGTCTTTCCTCCGAAAGACTTCTTCGGTCTTTTTTCTTTTTTTCTTTTGCTACTTAAAGGGGACCACACATGCAAAATTCACTTTTTAATGTTTTTTTACTAAACTTTGGGTATTTACTTCATAAAAAAACAGTCCTTGTGCCAAAAAAATGCACCCAGTGGTTTATTTACTCTAAGTAGATTTATTTGTCTGTGATTAAAAACGCTCCGTTTCACACTTCCTGCGGTTTGTGATGTCACAAACCGCAGCCAATCACCTCAAACCTGAGTCCAGCCCCTCACCTAGCAACCCCTGGTGATGCTCCACCCACTTGAGTATAAAAGATGTCACGGTTGCCTAGCGGTTTAGGAGCTGACCTGGCGGTCATTTATTCATTTATTTAGCCCATGGGGGGCTAGGGGTTTGCCCTGCTCCAGCCATGCAGCACATCTCGAGTAAAACCAGAATGTTTTATTACCTTGTTTGAATGAACTCTGTCTCGTTGAAACTGTGCACACACACTCTAGCGGTTTGGACTTGTTTCTTATATGATGAAGGACTACTGTTGCACAACTGTCAGTTTGGTTGAGCGGTTACGACACTTGACCGCCACGCAGGAGAGCGGAGATCGCGTCCCGTCAACGGCATCTTTTTTTTCCCCCCCTTTTTTTTAAAGCCTTTTGTTTCGGAGAAATCGGGGTGAGACTAGATATATACATCGACATAATAATACTTTATAATTGTTATTTTTACGTTTTAGTTCAATTTTTAGTGTAATATCGCTCCCAACGCGAAGCCGGCAGAAAACTGTGCACACACACACTCTCTTCGCGTAATGAGTAATAAAAAAGAGCCATCAAGCACCACTGATCGATATATTTTCAGATTAGCAACTTATTTATTTTAAGAATACCTTTCACTTCATCAAAATCTAATCAAAACTTCAGCGTTCTAAATGTAGGTGGTTGTGATTATTTCTTATACGACGAAAGTCTGTTTTTGCACAACTGCACGGTTGGCCCAGAGGTAATGAACCGGACTCGTCATCCGAAGGACACAGGTTCGCGTCACGGTCGCGGATTTCCTTTTTTTTTTTTTTTAAGCCTTTTGTTTTGCAGACCGCCGGCGAAGACACCATCTGCGTGCGGGAGTTGTTGCGAGCTACTGACTTTTG
This sequence comes from Garcialebias charrua, assembly GCA_038048925.1. Lineage (NCBI taxonomy): Eukaryota > Metazoa > Chordata > Actinopteri > Cyprinodontiformes > Rivulidae > Garcialebias > Garcialebias charrua. The sequence continues at coordinate 35,977 of JBBPBX010006752.1, forward strand.
ACGTCCGGGGGTCCGGTCAAAAGTTGCCTCATGCGGATAAATTAACTGGAGACATTCTGTGAACTTTGTGTGTGGACTGAAGCACGCTCCAACAAGCGCCGCATGCAACGAGCGGAGCACACCGCCCGCTCGGAGAGGAAAAGCTATCATTAGCCTCGGAGCTAATGCTAAAAAAAGGAGCTGCAAATGGCGGCAAGCGCAGAGGGCTTTTGGTAAGTTATCTTAAGCTACTAGCACTAACAGTAAGTCAAATGAGTAATAAAAAAGAGCTAATTTTAAAATAACAACATATTAGAGATACTGGCTGTTGCAGAGGGCGTAGTTAATGTAAATAGGTCTTTGTAGGGCGTGGCTTTCAGACCTCATTATTCATAAACCGGTCGTTTAGAACGGAAGTGAAATTTGGCAGAATTAGAAAGGGGATATTTTTTAATCTAAGCATTATTTTGTGTATAAAATTGACTGAAAATGGTCTGGATAGCCCACAGATAAACCACAAAAAATTATATATCCTACATTTGGTCCCCTTTAAAGACAAAGACCACGAGAAAGAAAACATGTCAAGAGACTGAGGGAAAAGAGAAAAGTCAAGAATACTGTATATAAACGAGGGTGGAAACTAAATGTGGGGACATTGACAGGTAAGTTAGAGAGCTGGCTGACATGATGCAGAGAAGGAAGGTAGATATTTTATGTGTCCTTCTACCAATATACCCAGTGGGTATATTGGTAGAAGGAAGTTAGAAATGCAACTGACAGGAAAAAGACAAAGAGGAGATATATTGATGCAGTTAGAGAGGACATGGATGTAGCTGGAGTGAGGAGAGAAGATGCAGAAGACAGAGTGAGATGGAGGAGGATGACTCGCTGTGACAACCCCTGAAAATGGAAAAGCCTAAAGAAAAAGTTTTTTTTCATTATTATTGCCTCTAAGGGTGTCCATATGTGCTCTTGGCACCAGGACACCCTAGGTCGCAGTTCGATGATCGACTTTGTTGTCGTCTCATCTGATCTGCGGCCGCATGTCTTGGACACTAGGGTGAAGAGACGGGCGGAGCTGTCAACTGACCACTACCTGGGGGTGAGTTGGCTTCGATGGTGGGGGAGGATGCCGGTCAGACCTGGCAGACCCAAACGTATTGTGAGGGTCTGCTGGGAACATCTGGCAGAGTCTCCCGTAAGACGGAGCTTTAACTCCCACCTCCGGGAGAGCTTTGAACACGTTCCGAGGGAGTCGGGGGACATTGAGTCCGAGTGGGCCATGTTCCGCGCCTCTATTGTCGAGGCAGCTTATCGGAGCTGTGGCCGCAAGGTTGTTGGTGCCTGTCGTGGTGGCAACCCTCGAACCCGGTGGTGGACACCGGCGGTGAGGGATGCTGTCAGGCTGAAGAAGGAGTCCTATTGGGCCTTTTTGGCCTGTGGGACCCCGGAAGCAGCTGATAGGTACCGGCAGTCCAAGCGGCATGCGGCTCGGGTGGTTGCTGAGGCAAAAACTCGGGCGTGGGAGGAGTTCGGAGAGGCCATGGAGAATGACTTCCGTACGGCTTCGAGGCGATTCTGGTCCACCATCCGGCGTCTCAGGGGGGGAAAGCGGTACGCGACCAACACCATTTATGGTGGGGATGGCGTGCTGTTGACCTCAACTCGGGATGTTGTGAGTCGGTGGGCGGAATACTTCGAAGACCTCCTCAATCCTACTGGCACGTCTTCCACTGAGGAAGCGGAGCCTGGGGACTTTGGGTCGGGCTCTCCAATCTCTGGTGCTGAGGTCACCGAGGTGGTTAAAAAGCTCCGCGGTGGCAGGGCTCCAGGGGTGGATGAGATTCGCCCGGAGTTCCTTAGGGCTCTGGATGTTGTGGGGTTGTGTTGGCTTACGCGACTCTGCAATATCGCGTGGACATCGGGGGCAGTTCCCTTGGATTGGCAGACTGGGGTGGTGGTTCCCCTATTCAAAAAGGGGGACCGTAGGGTGTGTTCCAACTATAGGGGGATCACACTCTTAAGCCTCCCTGGTAAGGTCTATTCAGGGGTTCTGGAGAGGAGGGTCCGTCGGATAGTCGAACCTCGGATTCAGGAGGAGCAGTGTGGTTTTCGTCCTGGTCGTGGAACACTGGACCAGCTCTACACCCTCAGCAGGGTCCTGGAGGGTGCGTGGGAGTTTGCCCAACCAGTTTACATGTGCTTTGTGGACTTGGAGAAGGCATTCGACCGCGTCCCTCGGGGGGTTCTGTGGGGGGTACTCCGGGAGTATGGGGTACCAGGCCCATTGATATGGGCTGTTAGGTCCCTGTACGACCGGTGTCAGAGCTTGGTCCGCATTGCCGGCAGTAAGTCAGGCTCGTTTCCGGTGAGAGTTGGACTCCGCCAAGGTTGCCCTTTGTCACCGATTCTGTTCATAACTTTTATGGACAGAATTTCTAGGCGCAACCAAGGTGTTGAGGGGATCCGTTTTGGTGGCCTTAGAATCACTTCTCTGTTTTTTGCAGATGATGTGGTCCTATTGGCTTCATCAGGTCGTGATCTACAGCTTTTACTAGAGCGGTTTGCAGCCGAGTGTGATGCGGCCGGGATGAGGATTAGTTCCTCCAAATTTGAGGCCATGTTCTTGAGCTGGAAAAGGGTAGAGTGCCCTCTCTGGGTCCTGCCCCAAGTGAAGGAGTTTAAGTATAGTTGTTCCTCTGTTTGTCCATCACAGTATCTTGGGGTCTTGTTCACGAATGAGGGAAAACTGGAATATGAGATCGATAGGCGGAGAGGTGCAGCGTCGGCAGTGAAGCGGGCGCTGTACCGGTCTGTCGTGGTGAAGAGAGAGCTGAGTCAAAAGGCAAAGCTCTCAATTTACCAATCGATCTACGTTCCCACCCTCATCTATGGTCATGAGCTTTGGGTTGTGACCGAAAGAACGAGATCTCGGATACAAGCGGCTGAAATGAGTTTTCTCCGCAGGGTGTCTGGACTCTCCCTTAGAGATAGGGTGAGAAGCTCAGTCATCCGGGAGGGACTCAGAGTAGAGCCGCTGCTTCTCCACATCGAGAGGAGCCAGTTGAGGTGGCTCGGGCATCTGGTTAGGATGCCTCCTGGACGCCTCCCTGGTGAGGTGTTCCGGGCATGTCCCACCAGGAGGAGACCCAGAGGAAGACCCAGGACACGCTGGAGGGACTATGTTTCTCAGCTGGTCTGGGAACGCCTTGCGATTCCCCCAGAGGAGCTGCTCCAAGTGGCTGTGGAGAGGGAAGTCTGGGCCTCCATACTTAGTCTGCTACCCCCGTGACCCGACCCCGGATAAGCGGAAGACAATGGATGGATGGATGGATTATTGCCTCTAATTTTACAATGTTACAATGCAGTCACAGACTAAAGTATAACACATAGTATAAAGACCAGAAGTAAGGACTTGCCACTATGAACTGGTACATCCAAAGCACAACAAGTTTCAATAACCTCATAAATATCTTTATAAGGAAGTAAAAACATTTACTCACCAACCAGGGGAGTTATGGCTGAAGTAAAGACAGAACTACTCTGGACCACAAATGTTACCCCTGCACCCACAAACATGGCAACATATCCCGCCAGCCACCCAAATGGATACGGTAAATCTGTTAAGAAGAGCAGCAAAGAAACACGTTATCGCTCATATCTTATATGCTGGGTAAATAAAGGCTCGGTTGATTAACATGGTTTCAATAAACTGGAATATCTGTCGTTCTCCTACCTGAGAAAGTTAAATTCCACTTATTTTGGGTTGTTTAGTAAACTAAATTGTAATTAAAAGGACATTTTTACAGTAAAAAACACTTATTTGTGGCACTCACCTGTGTTGATGACTTTGTAGATGATCTTTGCCATTTGGCCTTTGAGAAGAGAGTTGAGGAGTTTGACCAGAAGCAGCAGGCATGTGCAGAGGACAACCAGCGACACTGCCAGGAGAATCAGGCCCACGGTGAGATCTGACAGCTCTGTCGATGCAAACAAATGTCTGCCTAAAGAGAGACGGAGCCCAGTCAGACACAAACAAGACATTTTCTAAATAAAGTTGTGTTTTTTTTTTTTACCCATGATCTCACACAATGACTAGCACTTAGCGTACGTGTTGTGAATCCCACTTAGCTACAACCACACCAAACTTTGGCACAATATCTGAAAAACTGACTAAATTATAGTCCTTTAAGTGTTTTATAATGTCACTTGGCTGTACCAACCATCCTGAGCTGAGCTGGCTCCCAAGATTAAATCATTTGTAGATGTATATGTATGCCCTATAAGTTTCATTCTAATTTGTCCTGTGGTTCATGAAATATTTTAACCGACACAAGCAAAAACATGATCCTTTTGCCTTTAGACAGCAATCTATAAAAACTTACACTTGACCCACGAAGTTCCAGACAGATTATGACTGAGGCCACAATTTGTTTCACTGCTACTGTTGCCAAAAGACTAAAAAGAAAAAAGAAAAAAGTAGTGAGTGCAATCAGGGTGTCAGATTGTGTTTGTATGTAGAGGAGGCAGAAATTACCAAAACCGTGTCAGCCCGGCACCATTCTTTCACCAGGCTCCTGTTCCTCATGGCCTCATTTCCCAGAGCGATCTCTGTGATCACACATTTGTCCAGCTGAGGGAGGGAAAGGAGATGCATTTTTAGAAAATACATGGAGTAAAAATGACAATTCTAAAAAGGTGGGGTGTTTTGTAAAACGTATGCAGAATGCAATGAATTTCACAGACCCATGTTTCATTCACAACATGGTAAACTGAGAAACTGTACCGATTTTATATGTTTTTTTCTATTTTATTTTTATTTTATGGTGGCAACTAATCTCAAAAAAACTGGAACACGTCCTTATTTATTGTCCACTGTAAAACATGTTTGGTATTAATGCTGCTGTTCAACCTCACCTGAAAAAAACAAACCTTGACCCCTCGGTAGTATCTAACTTCCGGCCTGTCTCCAGACTCCCATTTGTATCTAAACTTCGAGAGAAAATAGTTGAGTCCAAGTTGAAGTGCTTCCTGGAGGATCACGCTATCCTTGAGCTATTCCAATCTGGCTTCAAATCTCTACACAGCACTGAGACTGCCCTACTGAAGGTTTTTAATGGCATCTTCCTATCCACAGACACTGGTGACTCTGTGCTGCTTGTCCTATTGGACCTCACATCCGCTTTCGACACCATCGACCATGAGATCCTCATTGCTAGGTTGGAGCAGTGGGTGGGCATCACAGGGTCAGCCCTCAATTGGTTCAGATCCTACCTCTCTGACAGGTCCTTTTGTGTTTCCATCAATGATTTTAGTTCTGCAGTGGCGGCACTTAAATGGGGGGTTCCGCAGGGGTCCATCCTGGGTCCTCTCCTATTCTCTTTATACCTACTGCCACTCTGAGCTATTTTCCGGAAACACAACATACCTTTCCACTTCTACGCTGATGACTGTCAAATTTACTTCCCCCTAAGACACAATGGTACATGCTCTATTCAACCTCTGCTCGACTGCCTGGCTGACATCAGGGACTGGGTGGTTTTAAATTTCTTAAAGGAGAAATGAAAAGTGTTTTTAAGCTAATAGTAGTCTAATGAAAAGCATAAAATAAGCTTGTTGAGAAATTTTCGCAAGTCAAAAATGTCATCCTAACTCAAATTTAGACTTTGCAAAGTGAAAAAATTCTCATCTGGTGTTTTTGACCCCCCCCTGCTTGCTCTCCGTCCCCTGAATATGACATAGGCAGTGCAATGTCCCTCATACAGTAAGTGTGTGTATCTAGTTGTGGACAAAAAGGTTTCAGTGTGTAGCAATTAGGGATGCAGCAAAAAAAATCTATTTTTTAAAGAATCAAGATTCTTAGTCCTGGCGATTCAGAATCGATTCTAAAAGCCCCAAAATCGATTTTAAACCTTTTTTTAAATTTTATATTGTATTTTTACCGCTCCTGTGCATTCAGCCGCTGTAGAATTTTGGCCGTGTAGGGCCACCGTAGTTAGTTAGCCAGGTAGCTCCCAATGGAGCATGCTAGCAAGGAGGGAGACAGCATGTTTCAACTTGCTCCTTCATCTTTAAAAATCATTTTAGATTGTTGGCTTTGATTATTATTCGCCCCGAATTCGTTATTTTGGTTTCACTTTGGAAAAAAGGAGAGATACACTTAAACACGACAGACGCTCACTTAAAGTTCCAAACCAGTTTAATTTATCATAAGTTTAAAAGTCACAGAATACATTTGTTATATTTTATAAGCTATATATATATGATCTCATATGCGAAGACAGAGAGAGAGAAAGAAAGAAAGATAGAGAACAAAGAGAACATGAATGCGCATTCAAGGAGACAAGGCCATACAACCTGAAAGTTACTCCCTCGTGGCTTCTTCCTGCGTTGTCTGATGGAGGAGGGAATAACTTATACTTTTATACTCTTCTGTGGGGGTGTTTTCTGCTCTCAACCAATAAGAGAAGTTCTGCTTTGTTTTCTTGTAGGGTGTTTCCTGCCTTAACCAATAAGAGCAGTTTTGCTTTGTTTTCTTGTCCTACCCCACTGCCAGAAAGCTCCTGTTCTGGTTTACCCAGGCCTCAGGGAGTTTCAGCTTACTCTGGTTTCCAAAACTAAATATACAACAATGCTGAGCACCCACAAATCACACACACACTAGTAGACCACCAAGTGACCAATCAGTGCAACTGGACACCAAACCACACCAAAGACACACATAGATTAGGGCTGTTCTGACACTCCCTGGCTAAGCAAACATGCAGAACCAGAGAGTGGCTTTCAGTGGACTTCTCCCAAGCCAAATATCTGCAAAGTCATAAAACTGACAGACAGACAGAGAGGACACAAACTGCATCATTTGAAAACCCCTTCTGGTGGAATAAAAACACGAAGAATAAAATATTTTATTTCACAACAAGATCCTACTATGTTCTGGGGAAGACAGAGCTTAACAAGACATTGGTAACTGTTTCAGGACATTTTCAACACCCCCACTTCCACGTTAGCATACGGCGCTAGCATGCTAACGTTAGCATACGGCGCTAGCATGCTAACGTTAGCATGCGGCGGCTAACGCACGGCTATTCGTATTTCCAGGATAGAAATGCCCATTAATGCACTAAATCACCAAACTGTTTTTGACAAACTAAAGTGATATCCTTCAGATTCAAAAAAGTCTTCTGCTTCCATTTTAAATGACAGACAGGAGGACAGTAATGATGGGTTTATAGCTTCAGTGTTATTGTAAGATAGCAAAGGAGGTCTTAATTGTGTCATAAAAGTGCGTCCAGAAAATTACTACAGAAATCACTGCACTTCGGCATGTAGCAGGAAAAATGTAAAAAAACTATTTCTTTAAGCTACTGACTTGAAAAAAGCATACTAAGTATGTTTATGTGTGTTGTTTACTACCTTGTATATGAAATTCTTGTTATATCGATTTTTTCAGATTTGATTACATTTCTCCTTTAAGTTTCAATGAAAAGAAGTCTGAAGCCATATTGTTCCTTTCCAATGACACAACCTCGAACCACTGCATCGACCTATCTGCTCTACCCCTGTCTGAAATACAAAAAGTCACAAATCTGGGAGTGATAATGGGCCCTTCCATGAAACTCAACAGCCATGTAAACATGATCGTTAAATCCTGTTTTTTCCAGCTGAGGCGACTGTCTAAGCTGAAGCCCATATTATCAAAAAATTACCTGGAGACTAATTCACGCATTTATTACATCTAGGCTTGATTACTGCAATTCACTTCTGTTTGGTATCAGTCAGACCACCATTGCACGATTGCAACTGGTTCAGAACGCAGCAGCCTGATTTTTAACTAGTACACGTAAAAGTGAGCACATTACACCAGTCTTGGCCTCCCTGCACTGGCTACCGGTTAATTTTCGAATCCAGTTCAAAATTCTCATGTATGTCTACAAATTGCTGAACAGTCTCGCCCCCGCCTATCTCTCGGATTTGATACACCCTTATGTCCCACCACGTGCTTTGAGGTCAGAGGACCTGGTACTTTTAAGAGTTCCAGGCACTCGTCTTAAACGCAGAGGTGACAGGGCGTTCTCTGTAGCAGGCCCAAGACTCTGGAACGAGTTACTGCTGCTTGTCCGACAGGCCCCCTCCCTCTCGGTTTTCAAATCCCGCTTGAAGACCCATTACTATTCTGTTGCTTTCAACACCAGCTGATCTGTGTTTGGTTGTTTTATTTATGATCTGCAATGTTTTTATGTCTTTTGTTTTGTACTTCATTGTGTCTGTTGCCTGTCGTTTGTTTGTTTGTACAGTACTTTGGTTCGGCCTTGTCGCTGTTTAAAGTGCTTTATAAATAAAATGGTATGGTATGGTATGGTATGGTATTGTCTGGCTGAATATGCAAGGTCCGTCCATCATCTTTATCTGCTTCTTCCTTTTCGAGAAAACCGGAGTACCCGAGGAGAACCCACACTTGCATGGATAGAACATTAAAAACTCCACCCAGAAATACCCCCTGGCTGGGATTTGAACTGGGGAGGCCAGCTCGCTGAGAGGCAGCAAATATACAAGGTCTTCCCTGAAAAAGATGTTGTCTAGATGGGAGCATATGTTGCTCTGTAAATACTTTTCTGCATTGAATGGTGCCTTTTCAGATGGGTAAGTTACCCATACCAGAGGAAATAATGCACCTCCATACCATCAGAGAGGCAGGCTTTTGAACTGAGTGCTAGACTGGATGGCCCTTTCTGTCGTACAAACAATGTGGTGTCCCTAGTTTCCCTAAATACATTTCAAAGTTTGTTTCTGGACATAGAACAGATTTCCACTTTGCTTCAGTTAATTTTAATGAGATTTGACCCAAAGACGACAGTGATGTGTCCAAATACAGTTTTGTATTTGCATGATAGAGCTTTTATCAGCATTTGTGGATGGCACAATAATCTGTGTTGACACTCAATGATGTTTGTGGAAATGTTCCTGAGCCCGTGAAGCGACGTCCACAAAATAATTCGACAATGGTTTTAAAGGCCTGAGGGCCAGAAAATTACGAGTATCCAATATCGACTTTTCGGTTGTTATTGACTCTTCAAAATGTTTTTTGATTAAATAAACTGTAGATGTTGGCATATTCAAATTTGTTTTCTTCTAATTTTCCATTGAGGAACATTATTTGAACTTGTTCCACCCCTGCCCATTTTTACTTCTGATAGATTCCGCCTCAATAAACTGCTCTTTTCTCACCCAGTCCTCTTACTGGCCAGTTGCCAATTAACCCAATTAGTTTCAAAATTCTCCTCCAGATGTTTCGTATTTGCATTGCCTCCTTTTGTAACATTTTCTTGTCCCTCTATAATCTTGTGTAGCTGCCATGAAATGTAAAATTTCCTTATGTTTTAATTGTACAGCTTAAATATTTGACAAAACTCCTATGTTCCATTGTGAATAAAATGTGGGTTTATGAGATTTTAAACTCTTTGCATTGTTTCATTTTATTTTTATTTACATTTTATGTCATGTTCCAACTTTTTTGGAGTTGGGGTTGTAGCTTGTTGGAAAGAGCTGTCCAGAGAAGTGAGCTGGAGCTGGACGGTTGAGTGTTTTATCAAACAGGAAACAGAGACGTTGATGGTGTTACCTGTATGATGAGCTGTGTGAGTGGCTCGGTGATGACCTTCAGTAGTTCAGGTGCTTCCTCCCCGGGTTGTAGATTTAATATGGAGACCAGCAGGAGGGACAGCCGGGTCATTATCCCGCTCACCACCTCCAGAGGCAACAGAACCAGGACGGACAGCCAGTTGAAGCAGTCGTGGATCGTTGCTCCAGCAAAGGCCCTGCGGTTGGTCACAGTAATTAACTGAGCTCGGTCAGGATCACCATCGTCTACTTTGAGGAAATTCTCTTTGAATTTCTGAACTCTTTATTTTTTATTTTTTGACAAGTGTGATGTAATGAGCAGTTTTGGTTTGTTTCAGCATGTACATATTGTAAAATATTGATGCGTGATTATTTTACCACAAATAGATAAAACACGCCATCTGTCCAGAACATTATCTTTCCAGGCCAGATAGTTGCTGGTAGGGAATTAACTGGGATTCATGCCATCATTGTTGCATTTTTTATTTTAATTTTTGTGAGAAATTACAGAATATAAGCCTTCTGGGCAGCTGCCAGGTTTTTTGATTTCTTTTTAAATCAGCCTTCTTGGCGTTCTCCACTTTCTTCCATCTTTTCTGTTTTATATTCATCACTTGCACATTTCAGCTTCTCCCTCCCTGCTTCTCTGCTCCCGACACACTTTGCCACATTTGCTCACTCACCGCTGAAAGTCGTCTCTCTCCGCCGCCTGCATCATGGCCACTATGGTGTTTGTGACAGAAGTCCCAATGTTGGACCCCATGATCACCGGAACAGCCGACTTTACTTCTAGCACTGCGGGGTGAAACCAAACAGAACGAGGTCATTTTCTCAGCTGCCATTCAAATAAATAAAAAAAAGTACAGGCTGGATAAATGTCTCAGTTCTTTTTTTTTTTTAACCCCACATATAATTTTTATGCTTGACAGACCACATTTTGAATGCAACATACGTTTTGATGGAGCTGAGAGGTGACTGTGATTTCCAGGTTGATGCTGAGTGAGTCTTTTTTTATTAAAGTTTATTCATTTTACATATTAAAAAAAGATAATGGAAAAAACAACAACTTTTCATAAATATGTGGAAAAAAATCAAAATACATAAAATAAAAGGTGGCAGAAAGAAGAAAAATTTCTTATTTTTTTTATTTATTATCATTTCTTCATTTTTTATTGAAGTTTCTTCATTTTTTAAAATTAAAGTTTATTCTTTAATGACGGTAAGAAGGAGACGTGATGAAGACAAACGTCCTCACCTTCCTCTCGATTGGATAATTAGCAGCAATCTTCCTCTTTGCTCTCTGATAACAAAGGCTTTTGAAGCAGAGTGCTCCTGCATGCTGACCTCATTTACTTTACTGGCTCCGTGTGAAAGAGCTGAACTGATATGAATTTCCCAAGAGGTGAGATAAACTGGACTGCAGGAGATGAAGGGAGATAGCACACTGGGTGGTATAATGGGATTTAATTACCGCTCTCTGACTCCAGTCTAATACAAGATTATGATCATTCTTGTGTGGTTTTGACAGCTTTTTCACCAGCGTGTTTTGGGTTTTAAATGACTGCTTCAGGGCAGTCACAAAGAAGAAGAAAAAAATCATCTACTTTTGTGTTAACTGGAATAAATTCTGAGTCACATGAACACGACCTGCTGCTGTTGATAATAGACCAGGGGTGTCCTGATGCTAGTGTTTTCCAGACAGAGTACACATACTTCCGTTTGGGTACCTGCCATTACGGAGTACAGGACTGATACAGAGCAAGTTAGTACCAAAACATGACATAATGATTTTAAACAAGCATTTAGTTTATTGTGAACACAACAGTCTGCTGTTTAAACAGCACATCTGTTTATCTTTAAATATCTTCAAACTATGGACTTGTTTTGCACCTACTTGCAGAGTGGAAGACGAAATGACGTCACCAAGCATGGAAGTGGTGTCTGTAGTGTACGTTACGAGTACCGTATTGGGGTAATTTTACAAGTACAGATGTGAGTATTTGAGGCTGGTATCGGACCCGACACAGACACTAGAATTGATACATATACCAGTACTGGTAACAGGACACCACTATGATAAACGTATAAAACAACAACAGTGCTACTTTAGAAAAAATAAGCAAACACATGCATTTAACATGTTTTTTGCATGTGGATAAAAACATTTGATAACATGAAATGTTTCCAAGAAACATAACTGTCAATCGCATGAATGATTTATAAACATTCACACTATGGACATCCATTTTTTCCTACCATATGTTTTTTGGCACGTAATTTATTCTACAATTTTTAAGCTGTTTCAACAATTCATGTATCAAAGCGTTCAGCTCATTCAGGACAATCCTGATAGGACTTTTGAAATACATGTACTGTATGTGCAGTTGTCACTTTTTGAAACATTTAGCTTCGGCCATGTTTTTCTCCTTGAAAATGAGTGGAGCTCTCCTCACATCCTTCAAACCCTCTGTGCCGTCTAAAACATTTTACTGCTCATTTCAGCTTTTTCAGCTTCTTTTGTGGTAAATTCAGCTTCCTGCAGCTACCTTAGCTTCTTTCTGCTCATTTCAGTTTTTGTTGTTGTTGTTTTTTCTTTTGGTAAGCTCCTTTCACTTTTTTTTGCTAAATCCAGCAGTTTTCTATTTTTTTAGCTACTTTTTTTGGTAATTTTCTGCTAATTTGAGTCCCCCCCCCTTTTTTTAAAAAAAAACTGATTTCATTCTTTTGTGCTTCTTTTGTAAGAATTTCAACTTTCAGCTAGTTTCAGCTTTGTTAGAATTTTAGCTAGTTTGTTGTTTTTGCTCTCCTCCCTGGGCTGCCACCTTACCATGGTGGAGGGGTTTGAGTGTCCCAATGATCCTAGGAGCTATGCTGTCAGGGGCACACTTTCAGAACATACTTGTTGCCCCCCTGTACGTTGGGGTTCACCCCGGTGAATAAGAGGGTAGCCTCCCTCCGCCTGCGTGTGGGGGGACGGGCTCTGACTGTTGTTTGTGCCTACGCGCCGAACGGCAGCTCAGACTACACCCTTTTTGGAGTCCTTGGAGGGGGTATTGGAGAGTGCGCCTCCTGGGGACTCCCTTGTTCTACTGGGGGACTTCAACGCTCACGTGGGCAATGACAGTGAGACCTGGAGGGGTGTGGTTGGGAGGAACGGCCCCCCTGATCTGAACCCGAGTGGTGTTCTGTTATTGGACTTCTGTGCTCGTCATGGATTGTCCATAACGAACACCATGTTCAGGCATAAGGGTGTCCATATGTGCTCTTGGCACCAGGACACCCTAGGTCGCAGTTCGATGATCGACTTTGTTGTCGTCTCATCTGATCTGCGGCCGCATGTCTTGGACACTCGGGTGAAGAGAGGGGCGGAGCTGTCCACTGACCACTACCTGGTGGTGAGTTGGCTCCGATGGTGGGGGAGGATGCCGGTCAGACCTGGCAGACCCAAACGTATTGTGAGGGTCTGCTGGGAACGTCTGGCAGAGTCTCCCGTAAGACGGAGCTTTAACTCCCACCTCCGGGAGAGCTTTGAACACGTTCCGAGGGAGGCGGGGGACATTGAGTCCGAGTGGGCCATGTTCCGCGCCTCTATTGTCGAGGCAGCTTATCAGAGTTGTGGCCGCAAGGTTGTTGGTGCCTGTCGTGGTGGCAACCCTCGAACCCGGTGGTGGACACCGGCGGTGAGGGATGCTGTCAAGCTGAAGAAGGAGTCCTATTGGGCCTTTTTGGCCTGTGGGACCCCGGAAGCAGCAGATAGGTACCGGCAGTCCAAGCGGCATGCGGCTCGGGTGGTTGCTGAGGCAAAAACTCGGGCGTGGGAGGAGTTCGGAGAGGCCATGGAGAATGACTTCCGTACGGCTTCGAGGCGATTCTGGTCCACCATCCGGCGTCTCAGGGGGGGAAAGCGGTACGCGACCAACACCATTTATGGTGGGGATGGCGTGCTGTTGACCTCAACTCGGGATGTTGTGAGTCGGTGGGCGGAATACTTCGAAGACCTCCTCAATCCTACTGGCACGTCTTCCACTGAGGAAGCGGAGCCTGGGGACTTTGGGTCGGGCTCTCCAATCTCTGGTGCTGAGGTCACCGAGGTGGTTAAAAAGCTCTGCGGTGGCAGGGCTCCGGGGGTGGATGAGATTCGCCCTGAGTTCCTTAGGGCTCTGGATGTTGTGGGGTTGTGTTGGCTTACGCGACTCTGCAATATCGCGTGGACATCGGGGGCAGTTCCCTTGGATTGGCAGACTGGGGTGGTGGTTCCCCTATTCAAAAAGGGGGACCGTAGGGTGTGTTCCAACTATAGGGGGATCACACTCTTAAGCCTCCCTGGTAAGGTCTATTCAGGGGTTCTGGAGAGGAGGGTCCGTCGGATAGTCAAACCTCGGATTCAGGAGGAGCAGTGTGGTTTTCGTGCTGGTCGTGGAACACTGGACCAGCTCTACACCCTCAGCAGGTCCTGGAGGGTGCGTGGGAGTTTGCCCAACCAGTTTTTTCATTCATTCATTCATTCAACCTTTATTTATACAGGCTAGCCTCGTTGAGCCATGGGGACTCATTTACAAGAGGGACCTGTCTCACTCACACCCAGGGTCAATTTAGAGTTACCAATCAGCCTAACATGCATGTTTTTGGACTGTGGGAGGAAACCGGAGCACCCGGAGAAAACCCACGCATGCACGGAGAGAACATGCAAACTCCACCCAGAAAGGCCCCCGGGCCGGGATTTTGATCCTGCAACCTGCTCACTGAGAGGCAGCAGCTCTACCAGTTGTGCCACCGTGCTGCCAAAGATTACATGTGCTTTGTGGACTTGGAAAAGGCATTCGACCGCGTCCCTCGGGGGGTTCTGTGGGGGGTACTCCGGGAGTATGGGGTACCAGCCCATTGATATGGGCTGTTAGGTCCCTGTACGACCGGTGTCAGAGCTTGGTCCGCATTGCCGGCAGTAAGTCAGGCTCGTTTCCAGTGAGAGTTGGACTCTGCCAAGGTTGCCCTTTGTCACCGATTCTGTTCATAACTTTTATGGACAGAATTTCTAGGCGCAGCCAAGGTGTTGAGAGGATCCGTTTTGGTGGCCTTAGAATCGCTTCTCTGTTTTTTGCAGATGATGTGGTCCTATTGGCTTCATCAGATCGTGATCTACAGCTTTCGCTGGAGCGGTTTGCAGCCGAGTGTGATGCGGCCGGGATGAGGATCAGTTCCTCCAAGTCCGAGGCCATGGTCTTGAGCCGGAAAAGGGTAGCATGCCCTCTCCGGGTCGGGGAGGAGGTCCTGCCCCAAGTGGAGGAGTTTAAGTATCTCGGGGTCTTGTTCACGAATGAGGGAAAACTGGAGCGTGAGATCGATAGGCGGATAGGTGCAGCGTCCGCAGTGAAGCGGGCGCTGTACCGGTCTGTCGTGGTGAAGAGAGAGCTGAGTCGAAAGGCAAAGCTCTCAATTTACCGATCGATCTACGTTCCCACCCTCATCTATGGTCATGAGCTTTGGGTTGTGACCGAAAGAACGAGATCTCGGATACAAGCGGCTGAAATGAGTTTTCTCCGCAGGGTGTCTGGACTCTCCCTTAGAGATAGGGTGAGAAGCTCAGTCATCCGG